>JAJOOF010022896.1:0-34163 GCA_029582545.1 Solanum lignicaule | reverse complement strand
AGGGCGTGGGTGGGGGGGGGGTCGAGGGTTGGGGTGAAAAAATAAAATTTTGAAGTTGAAAATATTTTTTAAAAACAAACTTAAATTATTTTTTTTGGGGTAGGGGTGGGTGGGTTGGGGGGGGGCAAGCCGGGGAGGGGGCGTGGGTGATTGAGGATCGGGATGAAAAAATAAAAAATTGAAGTTGAAAATATTTTTTAAAAAAAATAAAAAAAATTGATAGGGGGGGGAGTGGATGGGCGTAAAAGATAAAAAATTGAAATTAGAAATATCTTTTAAAAATAATTTTTAATATTTTTTTGGTAGGGGGTGGGGGTGGGGGTAGGGGTAGGGGTGAGGGTGGGTAAAAAAATTGAATTTAAAAACAAGCTTTAAATTATTATTTTTTGGGGGTTGGTTGGGGGGCTGGTTTGAGGGTAGGAACAAAATAAATTGATTTTTTTTAACAAAAAAGTAATTGTAGTTTGAAGTTGAAAGAGAGTTTTGGAAAATGTTTTCCTTAAGTTTTTAAGGGAAGTCATTTTCCTTAAATTTGAGGAAAATGAGTTGATTTGGAAAATATTTTCCAAAACATTTTAACCCAACCAAACATGAGAAAATTGAAAAACATTTTCCGGAAAATGTTTTCCTTCATACCAAACACACCCTATATAATTATTTTAAAGTACAGTAAAATTTAATAGCTATGGACGCTCGTCTAATTACATAGTTTTCCCTAGTCTGTAATCATCATAGATGTATACTAATGTGTAGATTTTGTCGGACTATTTTGTGATGTAAAAATTCTTCAATGACTAAAATAGTACATCTCAATATGTATCATTTACACGAATTTTTTTTAGCTTTATAATTAGTTGGGAAATAAGACAAAACTAAACAATGTCACATTTGACTCAAAAAATTGTCCTTTAAGTTCTATACATCACTCTGCCACTGAAATAGTTGTATGGTAATTTGGTTAATGGGTCAACAAATTTCTGAGTTCATTGCCGTCAGCTTCTACACAACATGTGTGGTACACGAAATATAGTTATAGTTTGGAATACTATATATAATAATATACATACGTAAGAAACTTGCATAGAGACCAAATTGAATACGCAAAAGACGTATACGTCAAGCAAGGCATATGAAAAATTATGAATCCAACACCAGCTATAAGCAGGATATTGACATTACTCGAAAGTGAAAATGAGAATAGCATGCACATCACTTTTAGATGTAAATAGAGAACGTCAACGAATGAACCATTCACAACCCTACAATCTCGATGAGCATGCATGTGAGTCTATCAATCTTAAGTAGTTGTCAATTATTACTATTATATATGCACATAAAATATGTGGCCATTGTACAAAAAAAAATTCCAAGTTGTATCGATAATTATAAACTTAAACTAACTTTAAAAAACAGGTGAAACACGACTTTTATTTCTATCCTATCATGTATGATTAATCAAAGTCCGATACCTCTTTATTTTACTTCACTCTTTCTTAACCACATGTTGATCTCGTACGTTTTTGCAAAGTCATAGTCAGTATAGGGATAATTCCACAAGCGTCATGCTTCTAGCTAGGCTAGTGGTCCGTCCCATTAATATTTGTGTTTTAAGTTCATAAGTTGTTCTATCATTCTTTGGGGGAAAGAGATGTTCTACCATTGGGGAAAAAACAGGCAAATACATGTCAAAATTTTTGTCTATATCATGAGTTTTATTAGGATTGGCAAAATCAAACTCTCCATGTTTAAGTTTGGATGGATTATCGATCCAGTCACTTATTAGATTAATCCTTTTTAGCTACTAAAAAATTGGGTCAATACGTAATCCAAATTGATTGATATAGTGTTTGTCAAAATATTTTTTAAAAAAAAAACATGTTTTTTTAAATATGTTATATACAATAAAGAATTTTTTATCATTAGGTAATTCAAAATTTATAAATCAATTTGAGATTTTTTACACTAAATTACATCATAGGAAATATTCTTTTACCAAAATTACTTAGTTACAGCCTTACGGGTGGTTAATTTGAGGGAGGATACGTTAATGTGGAAGAAGCTAAGACAACGATCCCCCAACTTGGCATTTGTTAAATCATTACAACGATCCCACAGTAGTTGTCATCTTTTATTAACTTCTTTCTAATTTATTTTTATTTTTTAAAAAAGGTTAATTAATGGTTTTGATTAGGTAAAGAAGGGTAATTTTAAATGAAAAAAATCAATTATTTTTTGAAATTTTAAAATATTATTTATTTTAGAATAAAATGAAAAAGCTAAAATATCATTTATTTTGGAGCGGCAGACTACCTTTTTTTCTTCTAAAAACCACCAAAAAATTAAGATAACATTAACAATGGGGAATTTATAAGGATCGTCTCGATTTAGAACAAAAGACTGGTTTTCTAAATGTTGGTTGAAGAAACTAATGATAGCTACCAATTAATGATTAATTATTGATTATGATAAATATTACTCTACCTACCTCTCTTTTTTGTCCCCCGACATCGGGAGCCCATATTAGATTCCCGACGAAATTTGGATCGCGTACTGCAGGCCTATTCGTGGGTGACGCTCCTAACAAGATTTTTTTCATACCCACGTCTTGAACTCAAAATCTCTAATTAAGGGTGAAGCAGTCTCATCACTACACCACAACCCATATTGCTCACTCTACCTACCTCTAAACTGATCATATCATTCACTTTAAATTTCAATTAAAAATCATCCAACCCAATGAACGACTCCTAATCAATTAAGAGCAACTTTCACATATAGCAAACATAAAAATTATATTTGTATGTTATAACTATAGTTTGCATAACTGCGCTCCATAGCAGATTTTATGTTTGCTATGGAGCTTTTGATTTGTATAATTCGCTACAAACATCAAATTTTATACAAATTGTTCAGTTTTGTATAAATTCATTTATACTTTGTAATTTGTATAATAAGATCTGTATTTGTATAATTATAAGTGTATAGGACAAAAATATATGTATTTGTATATACACTTTTCTCTCGATTTATACAAACACAAACGCATTTTATACATTTTATACCGAAATGTATAAAATGGCTAATTGTATACCGAAAATGACTAATTGTATACCGAATCAGATGGCAAAAAAAAAGAGATGTTTGTTGCGAATTACAATTAAAATAAACTATGGCTATAACATTTAATTTGAATTAATATTTTGCTATTTCATACAATTTTTCCATCAATTAATTCCTTATCACGAAATGTAACATGTTTACCAACAAAATAGGAAATTTCAGATTAGTAATATATGTGAATATTATTGTTGGGCTAAGCTATATTATGAAAAGATTCTTAATATGTTATGATAAATTGTTCGTTTTCAACTAAGTTCATTCGTTTTCTTTTAATAGACTCCATACCCTTAAAGAGTATCTATGTACATTATATGTGTGTCTTTATTTTATATCCAGTTATTCATGAGAGAATTTATCCGCACACTCAATAATTTCCTCTTCAAACTAATTTTCACATAATCTAACATCTCATAAGATGAATAGATTAATTATTTTGCCACTCATTTCGTTTGCAGTTTGTGTAGTTATAATTAATCTTCAAAGACCACTAGTTTCTTTTGTTCTTTTTTAATGTATGCATCTTTAAAGGTTCAAGGTAAAGATTAGCATGTAAACGAGTAAAGACACTAAATCGAACTCATGTGTATCACTATACTATCTCTATACTTATCTTGTTGGGCCATTGATTACAATATCGATTATTGAGCTTTATATCAATCAAAAAATAATGTTTTATAATTTTCAAAGGCCACTACATTTTTTTTTTTGTATGTATGATGTATTTATAAAGCTTCATGTAAAAATAGTAAATCGACATTTATAAAGTATATATCATTACAACATTTATATACTTTATCTTGTTGAACGATTGATCACAATATCACTTGTAGGGCTAAATCAAACCAAAAATAATGTAACTTGCACAATTTTTAAAAATGTCTCACAGGTCATAACATCAAAGTAAGGAGCTATTTCTAATCAAACAAAATCCAATAGTAGTTTTTTGTTAGGTAAATAAGGATAATTTCGAATTTTTTTTAATAATATTCTGTTTTTCTAGATCATAAAATAATACTTACTCTAAAACAAAGTAAAACTATTAAACATCATTTACTTACTTCAAAGAATATAGAGGAAATAATATTTTGTTTTATTTTTAACTATCCATATAAAATAAGGAAAATTGTATGAAATATCAAACTATTAATTCAAATTAAATGTTATAGCCATAGTTTCTTTTATTTGTAATTCGCAGCAAATATTCCACTTTTTTTGCCATCTCATTTGTATACCGAAATATACAAATAGACCCATTCGATATACATATGTGTTGTATAAAAATTAATTGCAGGACCCATTTGTATATCGAAATATACAAATAGACCTATTCGGTATACATATGTGTTGTATATGTAGTAATTTTGTTTATATACAATTACTGTGTTTTAGTTTGTATACCAAAATATACAAAATACAGATTTTTATGTATATGTATACCGAAATATACAGATTAATAGTCATAGCAAACATAAAATTTGTTATAGAGCGCAATTATACAAACTATATATTTATAACATACAAATATAATTTTTATATTTGTTAAACCTAAAATTTACTCGGTACAATTTTACTAGATGTAACTGAACCGGGACGGAATATGATCCATAATACAAAGTTTGTTAGCGCGAGAACTTATCGAGTTGTGGCACGAAGCACGCCAAAAAAACAGCTGGCACAAGCTCCGCGCCATATCCAAGCTCATCCTTGTGACTGCTTAAGCTGGCCCCACAACTTGACAGTTTTGTTGTGTTGCAACGGGCCGCGTGTCAAGCCAAAATAGCTGATAGTCTTGAGGGCCTTATTTTACTGTTCAGGTGAAAACAAACGATCTTCCCAAAATACCCTTTTACTTTATTTCTTGGGAAAAGGAGTCAAATTTTGGATACATGTTTTTTCTTATTCTTTGTTTTTGGTGAATATGAATAGTTAGAAGAAAACTAGGGGCGGATTTAGTAGGCACGTTTGGATATAAAAAAAAAAAACATATGATATTTGAATAAAATAAAATTAAAATTGGTCAAAAAAAGATAACTATTCAAACTTAAAAGCTCATCTTATAAAAGAAAATTACAAATCAAGCCAATACATAATCAATTTTATTTTTAAAAAAAAATTAAAAAAAGTATTATTTGAGTGACTTTTGTAGGTAAAATTACAAAAATTGTGTGATATTTTTGTGACAAAATAAAGTTGATCGAGCTACATTAGGAGATAATTATCATTAGTTTAGTGATTTTGTGTTATGAAAAAAATGAGTCACTTTTCGAGATAAGTTTTTTACTTTTCTTGTTTCAATTTATTTATCATATTTTGACTTGATACAAATAGTGTTATTCTTCAATTTTGGAGATCAAAATAAAATACACATTTATGTTTATCCCAAAAAAAGCATTAAGGAACTTGTGAATTGTGATTCACGTCCGAGATCGAGCCATACTACTTCATTCAAATTAAGCGTGATACATAAAGTAAATAAGAATTTCACGGTCAGAATGGTTATTTCTATTTTTTATTAAAAAAATTGAGTATTAGTTCTTAAAAAAAAAGAATTTGAATAATTAACATTTTACGGAAAATAGAGGAAAGAGTCCACATCAGCAACTGTTCATTTTTAGAGGAACTGTAGATTTTAGTGGGGTCGATAGTGGATAAATCCAAATTATAACGTGGCGTCTTCATGATTTTTCTAGGGGTATAATGGTGAATATTGAAAAAAGAAGAGACGGAGAAATGAGACGTAAAGAGAAGAATCTTATCCATTATTAAAAACCTTTATAAAAAGCAAATCAATTCCTCGCTCTTTGATAACATAACACATACCGAGAGTATAAGAAAGAGAGATAAGAATACAAAAAATACTACCTTCCAAATTTAAACAGAGAGCAACAATTTCACATTCATTCTATACATACACACGTGTCTGTATGCATACACAGTAACCATTCTTTCAATTTCTTCCCATCCATCATCAATGGCAGCTTCAAGGAGCTATTTCGCCACGGCAAACTATCGTTTCCTGTCCACCGAGCCAGACCTTGCGAATACTCCTGATTCGGTGTTCGAGTTCGACGAATCAGACGTGTGGAACTCATCGACGGTTTCTCGGTCGCCGGAGTTTCGTAAGAAATCTCCGAGTTCAAGGATCTCGAGGAAGCAGCGCGAAACGAAGAGCTACCGAAAATGTTCCGGCGCGACGGCGACAGCGACGACGACTGCGGCGTCGTTGCCGGTGAATGTACCGGACTGGTCGAAGATACTGAAGGATGAGTACAGAGAGTACGGAAGGAGAGATAGTGATGATGATTTAGACGACGATGATTTGGATAATCGGATTCCGCCTCACGAGTTTTTGGCGAAGCAGTTAGAGAGGACACGAATTGCATCGTTTTCCGTGCACGAAGGAGTTGGGCGGACTCTCAAAGGGAGAGATCTGAGTAGAGTCAGAAATGCTATATGGGAGAAAACTGGATTCCAGGATTGATCCTTTTTATTCAAATCTTAACTATTTTGATCCTTTTCTTTTTTTTACTTGACGGTCATTTGTTGACTATTTACATATCAAGTCCATCACTGCTTTGTGATTGTAAGTTTTTTTTTCTTTTTTTGAAGTTTTGAGAGTAAATTAAGACAAAAAAAATTGATCCAAGTTTTGATATATTATCCAAATTTGCTGGTAGTTTCAGATTACAAATGCACCATTGTTATGGATAATCGAGTTTGTTCTGTAAAGTAGTTCACTGATAGAGACATTACAGTTAAATGGAGTCCTACAAGAACACAAAACAACAAAGGAAGAAAAAAAATCTAATAAAATATCATAAACCACTTGCGCCAGAATAACTCCACAGATATTGTTAATTTTCCGTAAGACAAATTACTCTATGGAAAATATCAATTTAATTTCAGATTAAGGAGTTGTGAGTGGATTACGGGTATCTAATTACTTGTTTTTTTTAAACATATCTTAGCTAAAGAGTATCTGCGATTAAATTTGTTTGCATGCCTTTCACCTTACCTTCCTTCCTAACCTTACTCGATCCAATAGTTCGATACTCATCTTTTGGACCAAGCAAAATAAGATATATAGATCGATCAATTTAACTTTGACTATCTAGTGAGGATCTGATCTTCACATTAATCCAAGATTATTGCTTGGACCAAGTAAAACAAGATATATAGATCGATCAAGTTAAATTGGACTATCTAGTGATTTATAATTTAACTTATCCTTAATTATCTTTATTTTGGATTAGAAGTTCACAGCCTGGATATATATGATACTAATCTACACTTATCAATGAGTACAATTAGTGAGAAACTAAGATATCAATGAGTACAATTAGTGAGAAACTAAGATAGTTTAGGTGGTTACGTTTTATTGCTTCTCCATCAATATAATGTCAAATCAAAGATCAAATAATGGTAATTATGTATAATTATACTGGTTAATGCATTATTTGTGAATTGCACTTATGGGTCCATGTTTGTGGGTGCAACATCCAACAGGTGTGCCCCTGATTTAGAAAATACTTGCGTATATAATTCAACACCACTACTTTGATGCCGTTTCTTTTCCACTAACTAAGATAAAGAGCTGTCATGGTTGATACTATTATTAATAATTAGAAGATGCCTCGATTTGTCACTAATAAGGTACTTCACTTTTATCACTAGACAATACTAAGAAAAAAATATTTAATCTTATTTTATGTGACATACTTTCCCTTTTATAATATCTGGTTTCTCTTAAAAACAATTTTATCTTAGCATCTCAATTTAAGCTTAATATTGTTTTTTTACCACATTAATCTCTTTTTACATTTATAAAGTAATGATAAAGGTGGAAATTGATAGTTACTTATTTTTAATTTTTTTAAATGACAATTATTTGGATCTTATATTTTTATCTAGATGACAAGTAAAATGGATCGAAATAGAGTTAGATATGAGTGGTCTTGTCAAGCAATAAAATGTCTGCTTAATAGTGTAAGAAAAAGCAAATTGATGTGTTTCACTTTGAATGTGTCAAATATAAACCGAATTTAGTTAAAAAGCATAATTCCAAAACTCAAAAGATATGGAATATCATGAAGATACTTTCATACTGTCCTACAGGTAACTTCTTCTAATCTTTTTTGGCCTTTATCTTTCTCTCTTTTCTCTTAGGAATATAATACCAAAAAAGGGGAAATGAAAACTCCAGGAGAAAACATGAGAAACGTTTGTTAATAATTAACATAGTGAAATAACCTATCTATCTTAGTGAGGCAGTGATCAGTGATTAGTAAAGACCGCGTATATTTTACCTTTTTCGGACTCTATTGTTTTTGTGCTTCTTTGGCGAAAAAAATAATAATTTTCATGTATATGTAATAATGTTAATTTACTTTTAACTTTTTCATGTGTTTAGTTCTTTATATCTTAGACTCCTTTTGTAAAATATTTGATTTCGCCACTCGGGTCTAAACTATTTATTCTGTCAAGTAAATTGTTACAATGAAAAAGACAGGAGAGAAGGTTAACTTGTAGTAATCATATATATTTAATTTGAGTTACTTTTCATTTGAATTTAGTTAAATGATATACATTGTTGATATAAAAAAATAAAATTACACTGTTTGAAAAGAAGACAAATTACCTGCTACGATAAATAAACATAACGTTAATCTTTCATTTTTTTATTTTTTATTTTTTAAAAATGGTGTTGAGGTTTATGAGGAGAATAGCTGGAGGTGTTGATAGATAAGGAAAGTTGATAAAGAAAGGGGGTGGGGATTGATTGATTGATTTTAAATGATGGAAAAGTTGTGGACAATGGGATTCTTCAAACAATGGAGTACGAATGAGACAGCTGCTTGGCCTTTCGTTTAACGCTTCCTATCCTTTCTTGCTTTATGGCTATCCAATAAATAAAAGGGAAATTATGCGAATAAGTAAAAATATACTAATTAATTTAACATAACTATAGTTTGAATTAATTAGGGGTTGCAGCTCAATTTTAGTTGTAATCATGTCACTTATACATATACAAATACATATGTATATCAGTTACATATATATAATTATCTGATAGATATACATATACAATATGCTTCTCTCGCTCGCTTCTCTCCTCCCTCTCCCATTCTCGCTGGCCAAATATACAAATACATATGTATATCAATTACATATATACAATTATTTGACAGATATACATATACAATTCGCCTCTCTGCCCTCTCTCGCTCGCCTCTCTCCTTCCTCGAACATGTAGCTATGAATCATAATTAGCAAACTATACCTATGAAGCATAATTAAGTTATTTTTAAATGGTTATATGCGAAAATTCCACTGAATAAAAATAAATTATCTCTCTCTCTATATATATATATCAAATAAATGTCACATATTTTGGATATACACTTATTGTATGTGTATATATTTTTTATATGAGTGTCAGTTTTCGATATAAGTATAAGATACAAATTATGATTAAATTATAATTTGTATTCTCATTTTATAACTTGTAATTAAAATGTCTGATCATTTAAGATTTTTATAAAAGAATATTTAATTTGAAGTAAATATCTTATGTGTATATTTTTTATATGAGCACCGGTCCACATAAAAAGCATAACGTACCACATAAATTTGATGTTCCTACCTATAACTCAACTAAAAATCAAATCAAAGTCCTATCATATTGTGGTTTTCAAGCCTGCTTGAATGATTTTATGACTTATTTTTGTTATTTTAGCTTAAAATAAATATTTATAAATATTTTTTTTATTTGATCCAAACACTACAAAATTACTTTAAAACTATTTTAACTTGAAAATATCTAAAATAAATCAATTCAAACAAGTTATTAATATGTTCAAAGGGTTGTTATAGCAATATATCCATCAGGAGTCGCGAGCGTTTCGTCCCATACTTGGGCCTATGGGTGGTAGCCCAACAAAATAGGGATATGATTTACCAGTCCACTTTCCAACAATTTCATAGGGATTTAGGACCCGTTTGGTCCCAAATATATTTGAGAAATGGTGTTTGGATATATAACTTGTCATTAATTGATAAATATATTTGTCAAGTATCCCAAGTTCCCAAAGACTAAAAAAAAAATTAAAAAAATTGGGCTAAGTTATAGTATTTGAGAATTTTTTTTTTTTTTAAAAATTACTCCAAACTTTTATATTTTATAAAAAATACTCATCATTTGTTAATTTCAACTAACATTATTTACCAAATTACTATATTAATAACTAATAACTAATCATCTTTGCTACATATACAGAACATGACAAAAAAAGAACATTTTGTTTTTAATGGGTAAATTTATCATGAATCAATGACAAGTTTGAGTGTGCGATTAATGTATTGATCTTGCCCATATTTTTTTTTTTTGTTGTTGATTGTTATCAATTATATTATAAGGTTATTTTTTGACGGAACATGTTCATTATAAAACGACAATACAAACTTAAAGATATTTTAAATAATTTTTAGAACTTATGAGTATAAATCATATTTTTTGAATAGTCAAATATTTCTTCCAAAATTTATGACCAAACATATGATGATTTCAACCAAAAAAGATTTCCAAGAATATTTTAAAATTTAACACTAGCTTAATTTGTACCATTTTAAAAAAAAAAGTTCAACTACTACCCGTCCTCCGCTTATTCTTCAAAATCTTTGTTCGGTATAAAGTAACAGAGATTTTATGTCTCTTATTATATTGTATGTAAAATCCCCATAAAGGTTTATTTATTTTTGGGTTGGTTTTAGATTAAAAATATATAATTTAAATTAAGGTGCTATGAGCCAAATAAAATAAAGGTACCATAAGTGAGACATCAAGCCAAAATAGGTACTATGAGTGAAAGGCCAAGTCAAAATCAAACTTCACTCACTCAAGGTACCATGAGTGGAACTCCCCCTCAAAACTCCAATTTGAGACAAAAATATCTAAAGTTTGGCCTTGTCATCAAGGCTATAAGTTTATACAAAAATGTGTTTTGGCAAAGACTATATATTGAAGCCTTGCCACAATTTCAGTAAAAAAAAAATGTCCTCTGTTTTTCCTTGTCAAGTCCATAAGTTAAAAGTAAAAAATGTTCGAAGTTGACCTTGACAAATCATACCAAACTTAGATTAAAATATCTTATATATAAGGTTCACAAGACCACATTTCAGTCAAAAATATATATCTAAAACCAAACACAAATTTTCAACTTCAGTTATGTATATCTAAAGTTTGCAATTCTTTTTTTGACTTTTGGTATAAATTAAATGGTGGCCACAAAATTTAATAGAAGGATTGACCACTCTGCAGGCGATATTAATTTATTTTCTAAATATTACTCTAGATATGATTTTCAATGAATCCAATTAGATAGATATCATATAAATATATATTCATTAAGGGTGGAATGCTTTATCTTTACACCATGGGACTTAACAACAAAAGTAACCTTTCATTTTAAGTCAAAAGGGAAAATACACCTCCTTTCAAAAGGGACTCAACAATAAATTTGCAAGCATGTCAATTAATAAGAAGAAAGCAACATGCATACTCGTTAAGAAAACTTGTAAAATACGGCAGTTTCTCCCTACCAATTGCCAATGGTTTAGCATCACACCGACCATATCCAAACAGCCAAACTCACATTAATGGCGCGGCCAAACACTTTCACAAATTTAAGTAACCTTTCACCTAAAGCCACCCAACCAACATAAGTATCTATAATTTCTACCACATACAATCACTGCTTTAAAATAAATACGTTTATATATATTTCTTGGTCATTATTTTATATTAACTAATCAATAAACAAATTTATTGATACTAATTTAAGTTTAAATAAAACTCTGTGCATATGCCTCTTTAAGTTTGAAATTTGATCGTTATCTTACGTATGTTCGATGAATTTGGCTTCATAATACGAACAAATACCTACTACATGCACGTGCTTATGGCATGATCCGTTGCATATGGAACTGTGATAGCGTTGCGTTACAGTGACAAAATTAGGTTGCATGGATTTTGCCGTTTGGGTTTATTAGTGGTACTAATTACAAGTTGACTAAAACATTATATTAGTACAATTAATAAAACTAGAAGTGTTTTAATGTGACAGCAAATGACTTTTTGCGTGGATAAAATTGTATATGGCATCACATCAATTGGGCCCTAGATGGGTTAATCTTACATCACTCCAAATATTAACCATCACTATCATGCTTAATTAGTACTTATTATTTTGCTGTTTTGGAACTAATCCAAAATTTAAGGTTCTATATTTATATGCCATACATATATAACATGGATGCTTCCACTATAATGGAAATGCACGAATATGTAATATATATATATATATATATATATATATAATTTTGTCTACTTTTTCAACATAAAAACTTTGTCAAACATCATCAAATTGATAGTGTCCCATGTTAATAAACTTTGAAGTTCAAGATTTAAAGACAACCTTTTTATTTATTAATCAATTTAGCGTTACGTTTTGGCAAAATTCTTCTGTAAACCCAAAGCTTGCTTATTGTTATTTTATCTAATAACCTTTTTTTTTCTTAGTGAAAGTGAGAAGCAATTCAAATAAAAATAATGTAAAAAACTAACGATTTATTTAAAATTAAATGATTTTTATACATAATTAACTACATAAATATGTTCAAAAGGGTACCATTATCTTCTAAATTGATACATTTCATTCATTAATATATTATGAAAATATACCTGATGAGAATAAAATATATTTTCATTACTTGAATTTCAACTTTTTTAAACCATGCAAAATTAATATCATACGAACAGAAATAAACAGAAGAAGAAAGAAAGATTAAAAAAACATTTACAACCCAATACTTTTTACGTGATCTAATTTATAAAATATATATTATTTTCAATCACATTTGATAAATTAGCATACCGATGCCTAACTTTCTTAGAAAAACAAAAACTCAAAAGAAAATAGTGCATGTGGGCTATTTTATTATATATTTCGAGTTTAGTGAATTTCGACCCCTCCAATTTATAACTTTCGAATTTTCCGCCCTCCAATTCTTCATCAAACAATAACATCATTACATTACCCTTGTTTCTCCGCTGAGAAGCTCTTCTTCTCTCTCTACCCCTCTCTTACAGTTCTCTCTCTATCTCTTCTCTCGATCTTTACGGCTTCAATATCTCTACCTTTTGATCTTCAAAAGCCTGGGTTTTTGTTGACTTGCTTTCACCATTTCGCTACAAACCCTCCCCTCTCGATTCACTTTAGGGCTTACAGATCTGTTTTTCGTTCAATATGTTTTGGAAGCTCACGCATCTGTCCTGTTCGCCGGTAAGTACTGGATATGGATTTATCTAGCTCTAATGCTTTACTTGTTGTATTTCAATTATACGAACAAATTTGCTTCTGGAGATTTGAATTTTTTAAGCATTTTATCAGTATTTTTTCCCCAATTTGTGTTGGATTCGTGTGTTACTTGTGTTCGAGTTTAACTTTCGTGCTCTGTGCTCATTTATGACTGGGAGAAATCTGGTGTAAAAATTTGTGGTTTACTTCTCAGTTTTGTTTAATTCGGTGTTGTTCGGTATATTTAATTAATTACTGTAGCTTCACTTAACTTGGTTGAGTAATTTGTTTTCCTTTTCCGTAACTTCTAATATAATTGAAGTGATGATATTTTTTTGTTAAGCAATATTTGATGGCTGAATCAAGTTTGTTAGAAAATACTGTGGGATTCGTAAGAGAATGGTTTCATGAAGCGAATTCAAGATCATTACGTTCAAATCCAAATATAGGAAGCAATTAGAACTGTTTTGTTGTGTATGTTTATTAGATAAATTCCAATATTCTATTTCTTCTATTTAGAATGTACAACATTGATGAGGGTCTATATTATTAGTAAGGTGTTTGGATATGGAGTATTCTCAGAATTGTTAATTCTTGATCGCACCGGTAATTGTCACCTGCTCAGCAGATTCTCTCGTTATGCAACTTTCAAATATGCGATGATCTTTGAGAGGGCACATCATTTTATAGCCCTTTTTATTGTATTATATGGAAAGTTGCGTTATTCTACTCAATGTTGGGCCATTTATTTTGAGGCAAAATGTCTGTTCATCTTTCTTGTTGTTAAATTAACTGCAATATTTATTCATTATCTTTACTGATAAAAAAGTGCAATCTTTGTTTCGTGGCTCTGAGCTTTGATTATCATTCAAACTTGATGTTCTAACTGTTAAAATATATTGCCGTGTACATTAGGTTGAAGAAGTGTTAGACAAGGAAAACTTCACATTGGAAGAGCTTCTTGATGAAGAAGAGATAATCCAAGAATGCAAAGCTTTGAATAGCCGCTTGATAAATTTGTAAACTTCCTCGCAGCTTTAGCTTATTATTTTAAAATTTGCAGTGCAGTTGATGGTTTCAGTTTGATAATTAATTGACATACTGTTTCCAGGGATGTAATTAATATCCTTACTAAATATTAGTTCCATTAATAATTTCGAAGTTCATTGAGAGACTACGATTTTGTGGTTTCAGTTTGAGAGATAGAGCTCAGGTTGAGCAGTTGCTGCGATACATTGTTGAAGTGCCTTCTGAGGATGCCGATAGCAAATGGAAGTTTAAGTAAGTTATGACATAACCAAGCTTCAATTATCATGTCATTATTTATTAAATGTACACGTTCATCCAATATTTGAAAATCTGGAAGTACTTCTGAATGCTGTTTCATGCTGTAGGTTTCCTTTCATCGCATGTGAGATATTCACTTGTGAAATTGATGTCATCCTTAAGACCTTAGTGGACGATGAAGAGGTACTGTACTCACAAGATGTAATTTTATGCACAAAAGATGCAGTTGTTCTGCTCTGATAATTTGGTCATTTTTCTATTGTGGTGCAGCTAATGGATTTGCTCTTTTCGTTCTTGGAGACCGATCGTCCTCATTGTGCGTTGCTTGCTGGGTATTTTAGTAAGGTATACTTTGATTCATCTACATCTGCCGTGTATGAAAAAATTCCTTTGTGCTATGTTGTTGAAATGTCATTTGGCTGATATTTTACATGGGTTTGATGCACACAGGTTGTGGTGTGCCTCATGTTGCGGAAGACTATTCCACTTATGAATTATGTCCAGGTTGGCATGATAAATTCTATGTATTTGGTACTTTGTACAGGCAATTTATATTTGTAGTGATCATTTTTTGCTTCTTTTTTCCTACGCAAATGCATGATGTGCTTGCTAAGATATGTTTTATCTGGTTAAAGACATATATGCTAGTAGAAGGATAAGTCAAGGTGTGCGAAAGCAAAAAAAAAAGAAACTAACTTTGTTTGGGAATTGAGGCATATGTAATTGATTGATTTTTCCGGCTAAGAAACAAAAGAAAATATTGTTTGCCAATTGAAGATTATGCATGTAGAATCTTTAACAAACTCTAGGAGCAACGTTAAAGAAGTTTGACTAGTATGATGTGATGAGCTAGTTCTATTTCTATCACATAAAGATGAAGATTATATAGTTAGGTAGTAGTTAAAAAAGAAGGCTGGGGGATTGGTTTACTTGTTACATCTACATGGATCTTATGTCAAACATAACCTGACTGTCTATGAGACATTTTCTTCCGGATGATGAAGGTTAACTAAATAGCGTGATGTTAACTTATAGAATCTTTAACAAACTCTAGGGGAAATGTTAAAGAAGTTTGACTAGTATGATGTGATGAGCTAGTTCTATTTCTATCACATAAAGATTAAGATTATATAGTTAGGCAGCAGTTCGAAAAGAAGGCTGGGGGATTTGTTTACTCGTTACATCTACATGGATCTTATGTCAAACATAACCTGACTGTCTATGAGACATGTTCTTCCTGATGATGAAGGTTAACTAAATAGCGTGATGTGAACTTATAAACATAATGTCATTCTTCATGTTATTTTCATGTTTGAAGCAACTTTATTTTTAGTGGTAACCATTGCATCTCCTTGATGCCTTTCTAATATGATTCAATTACTTCACTAAAAAAATTGTGGTGACTTCAAAGTTTACTCAACTATTTACGTTACAACTTACAACTATAGATGGAGCCCCTCTTGGAATAAATTTTGCTTCAAGCCTCTTGATTATGTGAGGTATATTGGAGAAATGCTGACATAGAAATGAAGTTGATTTTATGTAGAGCACAGCTTTATGACACAGAGATTCTAGGTGTTTATGCTTTTTTTCCTCTTCCCCCTTCTAATAATCTGTATTTACATTGTTTCTTTTTGGTTGCAGACCCATCATGATGTTTTCCGCCAGATGGTGGATTTGATTGGTATTACATCCATAATGGAGGTTTGTAGCCTGGTTTTCCATTTTACCATTGACTACTATCTTTTTTATTTATGCTTCATTATTTGAAAATAGATTGAGAATTACTTAGCAAGAAAAAACATTTTTCTCTGATGAGCTTTTTCTTATAGGTTTTGGTGCGACTTGTAGGCGCTGATATTTACCCGAACACTAAGGATGTCATGCAATGGCTGGCTGACAGCAATTTATTAGAAATGATTGTGGATAAATTGAGCCCCTCTGTAAGTCCAAAATAGATAATGTTTTTTTTGCTTTGGTAATAGTGATATATAATATACTATGATTGAAATTATATAGATTGTCTATATATTGGGCATGTGGACTGTGGTGCATTGATTCTGTCATTGTATTTTATCATTTGTTGTCTCCCTGTTTAATGTTATTTGTTGACAGTTTACTAGTGATCTATTACTGCTCGATTTACTGGTTTAAATGCTGGTTTGTTGCCTACTGAACAGTAAACAAAGCGTGAAATGACTTCCTTGACTTAGGAGCAGCAGGAGCGGTGATGTGCTTATATAGTTGATAGGAATTTTCTACTTTTAAGGCGCTAAGTTAAATGAAATTCCATCCGATTTCAGGAGATAGGACATACTACTATAGTTGATAGGAATTACCAATACCTGAGGCACTTAAATAGATACAAAAACCTCTCAATTTTTTAGTTGCATGTTCCTTTAAGCTACACTGTAGATCATTTGAACTGGCTTTATTTCTGCCATCCTTTTCTTAATGATTGCGGATCACAGTCCTGATGTCAGGATGGCTAAATGCGATTGAATGATCTAGTCTTCTACTAAGTTGCTTTTGGCACACTTAGCTTAGAACATTTTTGATGTTGTGTTCTATTGTCCAGAGTTCTCCAGAAGTACATGCTAATGCAGCAGAGACTCTATGTACAATAACCCTAAACGCACCATCTCCTCTTGCTACTAAGCTATCCAGCCCAAGGTTTGTGGAACTTCCCTTGATATTTCTCTTAAAAGTTAGTTTTTTTACACTGCTGCTGATAGTAAATTATCATTTTTATTTCTACTGAGAATGAAATATCATCTGCACTTGTGCCAAGTAATTTACAACTGATAAGTTCTACAACTTTCTTTGGGTGTAGTTTTGTAGCAAGGATATTCAGTCATGCCCTTGAAGACTCACACTCAAAGTCCGCCCTTGTCCATTCATTATCTGTATGCATATCTTTGCTGGATCCTAAAAGATCAATTCCATCTCCCATGATGTATTCTTACCGCTGCCAGCATGTTTATGAGTCATCTGTGTGTGTCAATCCTGAGACTATAAGTGCAATGCTGCCCAATTTCGGTAACTTTCCTGTTTAGAAATATGTACGCACATTTGAATTGCTGCATACTTGTTCAAATGACTTTCTACCCTTTGGAAATTATATTAAAATTGTGTAGAAAGTGTGGGTAGTAACTAGTAAGGAAGTACGAACGCACAGAGCCATCAGATAACAGGCCACAGAAGAAACATAATGCTAATATTAGTGATTTTTGCTGATGATTTTTCTGTCCCATCTCTCATTATGAAAGTTAATATATGTCATATTTGATACAGGCAACTTGCTAAAGCTGTTGAATGTATCATCTGATGACAAGATTCTGCCTACAACATATGGTGAACTCAGGCCGCCTCTAGGGAAACATCGACTAAAGGTTTGCTTATTTGCATCTTTGAGAAAAAGAGTTAATCGTTTTTGTATCCATACCCAACTTTATAGCAATCCCTGAGAAGGATATGCCAAGCTAGAAGTTCCATTGCTGTGGCATTAGTTAATAGTTTTCAAGGATCAACTGTTCTTATGTGTTGCAAGCAGTTGTAAAGTCCACTTGTAAAACTTGGTGGATTTGTTGTCATGTATTTTCCAACTACTAATCTTTGGCTAGTAGCTGAGAAAAGCATACTGACATGAAATCACATGTAATGCCTGTCTGCATCCACGAGGACTGTATTTATTGGGTTGATAATCTCGGCTGATTCTTCTTTTGTTTGTATCTTAGACCGGTTTTCTTCCTTATTGTAGATTGTGGAATTCATTTCTGTGCTGCTAAAAACTGGCAATGAAGTTGCAGAGGATGAATTGATCAGTTCTGGGACAATTGAGAGAGTCCTGGATCTCTTTTTTGAGTAAGATTCTGCCAATGGTCCTGTACTCTCGAACACGGTGTACAAAAGTGATTGATCTTGCATTGTTCACTTTCTTACTTGTTTCTTGTTTGATGTTCTAACAAGTTGGATAATTGCTGTATAGGTACGCATTTAACAATGCATTGCATCATCACGTAGAGAGTATAATAAACTCATGCTTGGAAAGCAGAAACAGTGTCCTGGTCGATCATCTTTTTGAAGACTGTAATTTGCTTGGAAAAATTCTTCAAACGGATAAACAGCCCACAGTTTCTGGCGGTGAAAGTCAGGTTGATTTTAGTGAAGTAACTGATTTCCTTCTCTTTGAGGTTTATAGGTCTTGCAAATTTATGTCCTCTTGTTCTTTTATTGTTGTCTCTACTTTTTCAATGGAATATGAATATATTCAATAATAACCTTGTATTCTCATTGCAAATAATGATTTAAAATGTTTAATTGTGCTTTTCAATTGATGCAGCCCACTTTTCCTGCTACTGGTAAACAAGCACCCCGACTGGGTAACATAGGGCATCTAACACGGATTGCTAACAAACTTGTACAGTTGGGAAGCGATGACAATTGCATTCGAGGACATCTAGAGGTGAGTGCTATGGTGATAGCCTTAAAATTTGTTACTTATACGTTTCATGGAAGTTTGATACTGAAGATTTCCAAATCTAATTGCCAAAAGGTCCTGAGGCTGTAACTGTTAGAACTTACTATGTATATCTAAGCAGTTATTTTCTCAAGAGAGCTCCATGATGGATGCGGACAAATAATTCTGAACATACTATTCCCCAAAGTAGAAAAAAAAATATAAGATTGAAGCTTGGTTTGTATTTGCGTTCTTGGGGAGGACGCAGTTCCATGGATTTTTACTATTTATGATTATAAATAAGGTTTTATTTAAGCAACAACAACAACAACATACCGAGTATAATCCCACAAAGTGGGGTCGGGGGAGGGTAAAGTACCTTACCCCTACCTCAGAGGTAGAGGTAGAAAGGTTGTTTCCTATGGTTTTATCAAGCATTTATTTTTTCTTCAAGAGTTGATATTCATTTTTGTTAAACTAAAATCCACCCTCATTTTATTTTAATGGCTGTATATTTTGAGTTGAGGGTCTATCGGAAACAACCTCTCTACCTTCATAAGGTAGGGGTAAGGCTGCGTACACACCACCCTCCCCAGACCCCACTTGTGCGTACACACCATTATTTTTCTCACTTTCTGTCGCTATTGTTGGCTTTTGATTATAATTGTGTAGCTGGGGTTGGCGCAAGATGGTTTTACATAGTATTCCCTTCAATTACTTTTATCTGGCATATGATTTTGTGCACAAGTTTCAGCTCCGCTTCTGCTAATGGGTTCTCTTTACTCCAGAAAAATATGGAATGGAGTGATTGGCACACCACTGTCTTACAGGAGCGTAATACACTCGAAAATGTCTATCGATGGGCTTGTGGGTATGCTTCTGCCTCTTCTGATTTAACTTGAACTTTTTGGGATGTTAGATTTTGATTTCTGTAATGTGAGGTAGACCGTAACAAAATTTTGTTTGGATGAAGCAATAACTTGGGAAACGTACCTGGCATATTTTCATAAATATTATCACTGCCTCTAATAGTGGAAGTACATAATTTTGAAGAATAAATGAAGAGATGTTCAGGGTATGAGAGAACAAAGATATTTAAAGTAAGCAACTACTTTAAAAAGTTCTCCCATATTATTTCTCTTTAGACAATAGACATACTGTTGGTGTCATAACAAGCACTCTCTTTGTTACTCTTTGTAGTTCAATGTTTGAATTTTCAAATATTAGGAGGGATTTAGAAAAATAGCTCAGATAAGAAATGGCTGGGTTAAGGTTGAATAAAGGGGATAAAGATGTGCTTTGTTGGTCTCAAGCTGACATGAATTGTCCTTTTATAAGTTGTAGTACTGCCTAGATCTCTTACAAAATGGGCTAGTGGATTTCAACTGAATTTCTTAAAATCAAGAAGTGAAAAGCACCTTCGGAAATATACTTATAAAGTGATTGTAAGATGAGCTTATGTTTTTTCACCTCCTCTCATAGTCTTCCTTGGTTCCTGCAGCAAGTACAATAACAACTATGCCTCAATCCCTAGCTAGCTGGGGACGGTTAGCTGTGTGAATCCTTAATAGCATAAATGCTCTAAGGGTTCTCTAATAATACATACTCCAATGGTTATATCTCTAATATACTAAAGAGTTTTCTAGTTCGTGTCACCTATATATGGATTTTCAACTTTCTTTTTTGTGTATAAGCAGCCGGCCAACTGCATTACTAGATAGGACAAGAGACAGCGACGAGGAAGATGTTCATAACAGAGATTATGATGTAGCAGCTTTAGCAAATAATCTGAGCCAGGCATTCCAGTACACCATATATGATAATAATGGCGCTGAAGAGGTAAGCGTTGTATACCTTCTAGTTTGAGGATTGAGGGGTGTTGTTGTCTGTTGGTAGAGGAGGGCAAAAGGAATCCATGATCTCAGGGACAGTGCTCTGCAGCCCCAACTCAGCTTTTGGGTTGTGGATTGGGATTTAGTCTAGCTTTTGATTCCTTTGTGGTTTTTCTTGCATGTTAACAGGGTCATGGAGCTCTTGATCGAGATGATGAGGTAATAATGTTTTCCTTAGTTAACTTGTCTTCTTTTTTGATATGAAATGGAATAGTTAGATAGCATGGCGAACTGAAGACGGACTTGTGTGATATTCACTTATCTATTTTTCGGTATCATATGCCTTAGTGTTCATCACAATGCTACATTCATGTTACTGTAGGATGTATACTTTGATGATGAGTCTGCTGAAGTTGTCCTGAGGTTGGGAGATGAGCAAGGGAGGTGAGTTCTAGCTGTCCTGGCTACAAAGTTATTATCATCTGTCAGTTTCTTGGCATCTGGTATTATCTGCACTTTTTATCATGTATAACAGTTTTGTTTTTTAAAAACTTTTGCAGCAATTTGTTCACAAATTCGGATTGGTTTGCTTTTCGAGATGATAGAACTGGAGATGATTCCAAGAGTACCTCACCTACTGAAGTGATGGAAGACATTAACCTTGATGGAACAACAAATGGTGGTAATAGCAATAGTGATGATGAGGTGGTAGTTGGAGAGCAGGAGGAATTGACTGAGAGAAAATCAGATGTAATGCCCAGTTCTAGTTCAGATGCTTTTAATGGAGTTGGTGGAGCCGATTCTGCTAATGGTGGAGACTTCAATCAACAAAAAGATAAAGCAGATGTGTCAGGTGATGGGGGTTTCTTCCATTTTGAGAAGTCAGACAGTGATGACCCGTTTGGAGACAGGCCTATACCTGAATGGGTTGCATGGGGAAATGGCTCAGTTGGTAGATCCGTGAATCCCTTTGAAGATAATGGTGACTGTAGCGGAAATCTTGCAAATTCAGGGGAGGCAGTAACTCCCTCGATTAGTTCCACTTCTTGCAGTGGTGGAGAGTCTATTCCAAATGGCGTATCTACATCTCCTGATTCTAACAAAAGTTCATCGGGATCTGATTCTAGTCAAAAAGCAGCAGCCCCTGTGCCTTCTTTGTTTGAAGAGGATGTTGAATTTGTTGGTGTAGAATTAGAGGGTACTGAAAAGGCAATGGAACATGCTCTTAAGGAGGGGATTGTTGGGGAAGCGGCTCCATTGAAAAGGAGCTTAGTTCCTAAGATGCCAGAAAAGGATAATACAGATGAGGGCGGGTCAGGAGTGAAAGAATTCAATGATGCGAACTTTTGGAGAGTTGACCAAGAAGTCACAGTACAGGAATAACTGGGGAATTCAGTTGACCTTTATCTGAATTTAGAAACACAGCTGATACGCAGGGTGCTCATTTTCAGTTTGCTGAGACTATACAGGTGTACAGTGTACTTTGTGTTTCAATTGGGATCGACACAAGGATAACATATTGGTTGTTACTGATTTTTTATTGTTCCACTCTGTCCAGGTTTCCTTTTCATTAGTGAAAATTTTGGTTTCTCAATTCTCAATATGGCATATTCATTCGAATTTTGGAGTCTTGTAGTAGTTGTATGGATTCTGGAGTTATTTCAATTATCAATAACACTCTTTCTTTGCTAACTATTCAGTTAAAGGCACATTTGTGGGATGCTGATTGAAACGACTATCGTCCTGCTTGTCTGTCTCATGCTATGATTGGAATTTGGATGAAATTGTTCTATCTTCAGCGTGGGAGTTTCGATTGAATAGAGTCAAGGTAATTATATATAAAACCTGCCAGAATAGTCCATAGTTCTAGCAATTGGGTTAAATGTAGTAGGATGACAAGGTCTAAATGATACACTTCTGGAAATGTAAAATTTATTTTCAAGAAGTTGTGAAACAAATTTTTGATTTGAAGTTAAAAACTTGTGTTAACTTGCATACTTCAAATCAAGTCGTTCTTTTAACTGTTTTGTCTAAAGGTGATATGTAAGCCAATTCATTCATAGGGACGGGATAAGGCTAAAGAAAGAATCATAGATCAAGTTCTCAGCCGGAACTTCTAAATCACAGGTTGAGATTGTAACTTAATTTAAATACATTAATTTCAGGTCGGTTTAATCAAAAGTAGTAGCTCGAATTCTTACTGTCTTTAGTCTGAAGTAGCATCATCAAGAATATCTTACCTCGGAGCTATGAAAGTGAAGAGTTCAAATATGCGTATAGGTATCGGGTAATCCCTCTTTCGGGCTACAGACGATTCCGTACATCCCCGAATGTACTCTTAAACTACTAAGACAAATTCCCTCCCCCCTCAAATATTTTGAAAAAAAGGATAGTGTGTGTAAGTATATTAATTTTACTTAAATACTCAAATTATGATATGTTTCAAGTAAATATATAAACACATAATAACGTTTTTTATTCAATATTTTTGAGTCATATTGAACTTTCTTGTGTGTTCACAAACTAATATATAAATAAGTTAATCACATAAAATATGTTTCTTTCTATAATTATACACATCATCAATTGAAATATGTATGAGGTTTTATGACTTATTAAATCTAATACATGTAACTAAATGCGCCTTTTCAAAATTTTGAGTCTCAAGTGTTTAACAAAAACACTATTTACTTGACTTGAACTAAATATTCTGTCCTTTCTTTGAAGGACAATAACGTAATTACTTGTTACGAGTAACCACGGTAAAAATACTAGAATTTTACCATTCTATGGGTAAAGAGATATATACGTATATATCGCGAGTTGAGACCACAATATCTCGGGAGAAATGGGTTAACTTTATCCAAAAAAGAATAATTAGAGACGTACACGTCTAATTGTGTTGCCGTTTATGCCCCAAAATAGGGTGGGGGTGGGGTCCGCCACACGAATTGAATTGTCACCAAATCTATGTCGTTTAGTGGTCCCTATCTTAAATAACAAAAAAATTAGATAACGACTATTTTTAGCTCAACTAAAATTATTTTCGAATTTAAAAAATAATAATATATTACTAGTATATACATAAAATATAAATAATCTATATCTTAAGTATGTTAGACATCAATTAGAATAGAGTTCACTTATATATTTTTTAACAAATATTTTGTAAGAAAACATATGTTTTTGTAATGAATACACGTACGTCTATTATTTGGATTTAAGATTTTAGTAGAAATAATTTTCTGAATAGTTTTTGCATATGCAAACAAATGTTTCTTATAACAACTTGGCCCTCATGTGGCTTAAGGAGACAAAACATGTATAACTTTGATTCAACGACAAAATGGCAAAATAAGTCATAGTTTTGGAAACACAATGTTATTGTTTTGAGCTGAATTTGATGAAACAAAATTAAAGCAGAACATGACTACATGAGGAGTTTGATCATTCAACGTGTTTGTAGGATCTCATTGAAAAACCCCAAAAAAATAAATTTAAATATTGGGATGATCAAAATTGTTGCCTTATATTATGGTCTGCTGTTCCCAATCCATTGACCCAAGTTTGCCCTTAAGATTAGCTATTTAGTTTTAAGAAATAATCACACATTATTATTTATACAATTAAATTATAAATATGTATAATATCTGCGTGTATATATTCTAATAATCTTTTCAAATTTAATTTATAGAATTAAATTAGGTATATTATTATTGTTGTTGTAATCAACAGAGAGTAGTCTTTTTATGAATTAATCTAGTAAGTCCTACTACTATTTCCATTTTAAAATAGTAGTCACATTTCGTTTCTTGAAGTTGATTGGATTAATTTTCGTATCTTAATTGAATTGATTCAATGTTTTTAAAGTTAACATTTTAATATTCAAATACTACATTAAAAAAAATATAAGTTGCAACTCTTATATATCAACATTATGAAAAAAATATTAATTAAAATTGAAGCGACTTAACTCTAAAAATTAACTATCATAAAATTTTGTAACGAAAGAAATAGTTATGATCACAATTTTCAGTTGTCTACTGATGTATTTGTTTACAATGTTTATTTATTTGGGCAAAGGTTGTTTCAGTTCTACAAAAACAAGGGGCTCCTATGCTGAGTCGACAACATCATGTTCAAGCTTATGGGATTAACCAATAAATGATGCATTATTTCATAAACTTAATTATTAAGATTACTGCACGAGGAGCTGCATTTCAGAGGATAAACTAATAGTGTTTGTAAGTAGTTTTAGTCAAATAAGCTATTAATGGGTATAGATTAGCCAACTTTTCTTAGAATTAATGTATAAAGTTACGGATTTAATAGGTACATAATAAATTTGATCTTATAATATAACTCTCTTTTTCGAATAAAGTATAGCAAAAGCTTAATGAATCGAAATAGGCGATCCTTCATGTCCAACACCCTCACGTGTGCACCTGCAATGCAATCGTCAGGTTGTTTGTTACAGATAAAGTACTTGAGCTGATGAGACGAAACCAAAGCCTGTCCCCACCTTTCTTCATCGGGATCTGTTCCAGTTAAACACTATACGCGTAAATATGATTAAGCCATGTGTTTTTTTTATGAATCGGAGAAACAAAAGACTGAATCCCAGTGTCTGTATTCTAATTTAAACTTCGTAAGCAGAAGACGAGAGTATTGATGTGGAAGAAATACATATAACAAATTCACACATGAATAAAGTTGATGTGTTTTTGATAAAAAATACCACCACTAACATGTGGTTACATCTTAGCAAAATATGGTAAACAGAACGACCACTACATTATTTCCAACATAAAGAAAACTGAAACATCCTCAAAACATATCCAAGTTCTACTACTAGTACCCTTTCAAATTACATAAAGCAGTCTGATTTCTTAGGAACTCAGAGGCAGATACTTATTCATGTAGACAAGAAACGATAATTTTATTTGAAAATGCTAAAGGATCCATCCTGCCTGGTTTGAAGAATCTAGACAACGTTGAGGATTGGCAGGTCAGTGAGCCATTTCCTGAAATATAAGATTTTAAGCATTAATCACAATGTGCCAATTCCCCTTAGTAATGAACGTCATAGAACAAATGCACAATATATGTCTTAACAATTATTCTCGAAATCTTCGTACAAAGACAACAGTCGCATGAGGAAGTATTCAGTTACTAACAATTACCTTGTAGCACTGTTGCCAGATTTCTTCAAAATTGTCAGTCTTTTTGCAGTCTTGATGAAGTCACTGCATTAGAATTCCGAAGAGAACATTGATAAGAAATTTTTACTCGAAAAATATCTTGATATGAATGAATTCAAGAATAGGAGGTACTGGAAGTAATAAATGCACCTGAATGGTTCATCTCCAATTTGTTTAGATGCACCTGTTGCATCTGGATAGAGCACACGGGTCACCATATCTAATCTTTCCATCTCAAACATGTCTGCAAGTCTTTCATACAGCTCTGCATATGATCCTAGAACTGAGAGATCAAGAGTACGTCCTACGTCCTCTGAATCTAGGAATACTTTGCAGTGGTCAGTGCTCGTGTCAAGTTCAGCTGCGTGATAACCTTTATTCCAAAGAAATGTAGTGCTTGATAGACTTTCTGAAAGGCATTTCCAGCCTTGAGAAATTCTTTCAGTTTTCAATTGTGCCCCATCGGAGTCTCTTTCTGTTTGGACTTGTTGAGGAGCATGAGTAGAGAGGACAGTTGACATTTGCTGCTCAGTGAGAATTGGTTGGCCAAAGAGTAAAAACCGAGGTGTCTTCACATTATCAGCTTCCTCCATCTGACTAGAGGTACCCATGGTAAGCAAACAAGATACATTTTCATTGCTCTCTTTTTGGACCTTACTTGTGCCAATAGGAATTTCAGAATCAGCATCAACTGGTTGGGAAGCGGGTGGTTGTAGCACACCTAACTGCAACTTTTCCCTACGGTGGAGATTTAAAAAAGGTACTCCATATTGAACATGCCTGGCTCCCTGTATGCCTGCAGTACTGTTGTCAGACGGATAACAAAAAGGACTGCTAGACCTGAGGGGGTTGCCTGAAAATGAAGGTAATGGAAATTGGCGGTCAAGTGCAAACTCTTGTGGCAAACACAACCTTTTCCTAGGTGGTGAGAAGTGTGACAAGTTAATGTCGGGCATATTAGAGACCAATTCGACAAGCCATGGGTTTACAGATTTTACATTCTGCAACAAATCTGGTTCATCCCATGTCACCTGCAGTATATCACAGAGAGAAGTTTATAAACAAAACTACAACTAAATATTACCACTGGAGACACTTTAATAGTACTGCACAGCATAAAGATCAATCTTAGTATTGGTTTCTCAATTATTCGAATATCCCGTTGCTAAATAGGAAACAATTAAAAGCAAAAATGAATGTGAATAACACAAAATGTCTTTACTAAGTTAAGTACCATTGTTAAGAGATACTAAATAAAGGGTTAGAATACACATTAGTTAGGCAGCATTAAGTGAAAAATGATGTAAACACCGGATGCGAGTCAGTTCTTTGTTGTCCAAGAGCTGTTTCAACTGGCAAATTGACATTGATAAGCAGTTATACATTGGTCCATACAGAAAACTGAAAGTGGCTGCATTACCTGAAGAAGCCGCCACGGTGAATGAGGCCAGCGGATGGGGTCAGCAACCTGAACCGAAGATATACTTCCCATGAACCAGCTGATCCGAGAAGAATCCTCAGTTTCAAAAGCCATTTTGAACCTCATCCCTGAGCACCATTGAACACTCATTGCAGTATGCACAGAAGAGGCCCTAACACAAAATTCTGGAGTGTTTGCACCAGGGTAGTAAACAATTTCAAAAGGCTGGCCACTAGCAGCGAGATATGAAGCCCTAACAACTTCATCAGGGCTCACTTTTCCCTTATCTCTAAATCTCCCACCATAAGAAATCAGATTTTCATTACTACAACTTCTAATCATACTGTTCTTGTCTTCCGTCAAAAATCCACCATAACTACCAGTAGTTGAGTTCCACCCTGATTGGGTTTCCGGCCCACCAATACCACCCCGCTTTACCCTGCGAATTCCAACACAAAGCTCATCATTTTCTGCCTTGAGGAACACAACAGAGTCCCCTGCAACCAGCCTCTTCTTATTGACAAATGCACTCCAACCACTAGTCAACAAATGCCTCCTTGGCGTGCCCCTATAAATGTGCCTAAAATTCCAGGTTTCACCATGAACATCCTTTGCCTTCACTACTTGGACAGGCGGATCAGCTTTGAGATCCAATTCGGGGAAAATTGTCTCTGCACAATACCTCGGAGCTGAAAAACCACCCCCATTATTCGCATCTGATTGAGTCAATGTCTTAGCAAAGAAAGTAGGCTTCTCAGTTTTTTCAACCACACTGTCATCTTCAAAGTCTTCAACCGGAATAAGCCTAATTTTCGCATAAACTTCATCAGTTTCAGTGTCAGCTAAAAACTTCACAGTATCAACTCTGCATAGAATCATCGCAGGAATTCTCGGCAGTAGAGTGAAATCAACATTTGTATATGTATGCTCAGCATGACCTTGTGGGAAATAGAACACCTTAGAGTTCACCGGAGGAATTTGCACCATACTTCCTGTACAGGCATGCCAAAACTGAGAGTCCACACACTTCTCTTCCACTACCTCCATTTCACCACTCCTACAATTTTGCAATACCAAAAACCAAATTCAAGAAAAACAAAATAAATTACAGAAACATAGTGCAATAAACCTGCACAATTCCCTCTTCAAGCTTTAAAAAACTCCTACATGATGATTTCAGAAATAAAATGAGACAAACGTAGCTGTTCGGATCTGAAACAGAAATGGGAGAAAGGGGAAGAGAAAAGACACAAACTGTTAAGATGTATCGTATTATGGGCAGGAGATATTTGACATACTGCGAGATAATGGGTAACCTCTTTTTTACCGCAGACAATTTACTACAGATATACTTATTTATCACGGTAAAAAAGTAAAAAATAAACCATCTAGAACAGTAGAAAAGTCTACGTAAAATTGACTGAATTAATCCCACCAAATTTATTTTATCATTGTTGATCTCTTTTTTTTTTTTTTTTTCATCCAAGTACTTGAATTTAGGTGTGCATTAGACCATCTCCAACCCCACTCTATTTTACTCTTTATTTTTTATATTTGGAGAGTAAAATAGAGAATTGAGTCTCCAATCACTTTCTAAAAAGCTCTCTATTCTCTATTTATACTCTATTATTTTAATATTATTTCTACTATTTGTAACTAACATATTATTTTTCATATAAGGTTATTAATTAAATTTCTAATATTTGTAATTCTTTTTAAATATAATATAACATTTTAAAAAATGTATATTATGTAGTATATACTATTTTCAACCCAAATTAACAATATTTTAAATATATTTTTTTTTCAATTTTCGTCCCTTTAAGTGATAATTTGATATTATTATTGATTTTCACTATGAAGAATGCACAAATTTAAATGATAAAATGAAAATTTTAATTTTAAAATACAATACATGACATAATAATTTAAAGGGATAAGAGTCTGAAAAATACCCTAACTTTGGTCGAATATGCTGTTGCGATACTAAACTTTCATGAGGACCTATTACCTCCCTAGACTATTTAATACCGTATTTTAAACATATATATTTGCCCACGTGGACATAAAAACAATGCAAAATTATAAATAGTAATGTGTCCATGTGAGCACATATATACCTTTAAAATACACTATTAAATAGTTCAGGGGGGAAAATACGGTATTAAATAGTCTAGGGAGGTAATAGGTCCTCATGAAAGTTTAGTATCGCAAATCTGACCAAAGTTGGGCTATTTTTCAGACCCTTATCCCTAATTTAAATACAAGATAACAATACATTACATAACATAATGATTTTTAAAATCACAACAATAATTTAGTAATCCGGTAGGTCGTTTTCAGATTTAACAATATTCGGAAAAAAGATAGTGTATGATCTAGAGAATTGTTGTGTTTGTGATTGCGGTTGCGCTTGTTGATTTCTTTTTTTAATTTTTCGTAGTTGTTCTTTAAAATTTAGAATAAAATATATTTTTATACTAAATAAAGATTTTTTAAAAAATAAAAATTTATATTACATGAAATTTATATAGGATGATTATTTTGAAAAAAGAAAGAACGGGTTCAAATAAGAAAGTGAAAGTGAAATAGAAATAGAAATAATAATATAATATTTGAGGAGAGAGAAGAAGATTCTGAGTAAAATAGAGAATTGAGTTGGAGTTGATTGTCTGAAAAAATAGAGAACTCTATAGATGGAGAGTAAAATAGAGTGTAGGGTTGGAGATGCCCTTAGTAAATACTAAAATTTGTATAAAATTAAATAAATAGATATGTGCGTCTTTTGTGTACACCTTAAATGACATATTTATGTATTATGTTAAGTTTGTATTATGTATACATACAAAATCATATTGAATAAATAGAATAAATTAAATTTGAGAACATGTTGAACCAAAAGAAAAAATAATCCTTCATCCCAATTACTTGTCCACTTTTGAATTGTTACATCTATTAAGAAAATAATAATTGATATAGTGAGTTTACCGTTTTACCTTTATTAATTATGAAGTGAATGGAGTTCTACATTTTTCAAAGTAATTAATTGAGGGTAATAGGTAAATTTTTTTTGTCCTTTCTTGATTTGTCAAAATAAACAAGTAATTAGGGACAACTAAAAAAAATAAACGGACAAGTAATTAGGAACATAAGGAGTACCAATGAACTGTAATCACACAAAGCATTGATATATTGGGAGTTGATTTTTTATTTTTTTTAAAAGACTAGCTATAGATTTATTAAATCAAATCAACTTTCTCTCAACTTATTAATGTAAGTTCGCTCCTTTTTAAAATAATGAATGAATAGCTAAATCCTTATTATTGTAAGTTCGCTCCTTTTTAAAATGATGAATGAATAGCTAAATCCTCTTTGGAAGGATATTTTGTAACTAAATTTAGATGTAATTGGTGTAGTTATATTTTGTAATTAAATTTTAGATGTAATTGTTGTAGTTATGTAATTTTGGATCGTTCATCTGCTAAGTAATTACTTGATCAACATAGTAATTGAGGGGAGCAATTTTACAATATCTATACTCTCAAAGGTGGGATGAGCATTCCTGATAATTACATGTTATAGTAACTATTAAATGATTTTTCGATTTTTCTTTTTATTTTTAAAAAATAATATTATAAAATTTACATTCTTTGTCTATGTAGATAAGAGATTTGAAGATATTGACCCAAAGAATTTGATCCATGGAGACCACCACAAAAAGAAATACTGTAGTAGTTCCAAGATGAAATATCTAAAAAATAATATTCATCCAGTTTAGATTTTACATAAGAGAAGAAAACTAACTTCCTACATACCCTTTTTGTATGTACATCGAAAACAACGATGAAGTAAATTAAGCAGCTAAACTAAAACTATAGTCATCTCTTTAAAAATATTCATCGAACAAATAGCTACCCAGAGAAACAAAGTTTTGGCTGTCACATTCAACTGTTTTTCTTCTCATTTCTACGACTTTCCTGTGAGAGTTTGAGTGCAAAGATGGAATGAATGTGGGACTAGCAGCAGGTCGATACTCTGGGAGTAGGCGTCCAGAACGATAACGAACTCCACAGGCATTGCATAGGGTCTTTGGACCCAATGGTCCTTCCCTCCATTGTGGTGTCTTTGTTACTTCACAATGTGTGCACCTTTTAAATAAAGGTGACAACGCCATGGCACTTGATAATTTTCTCTTATTTTCCTTTCCACTTTTGGAATCAGAATTCTTCTTGGCTGCAGAAGTTGTACAAGGCATGGGAGCCATCATAAGCCATGGATTCAAAGTTGATGATCGTGCACGCTTGGAGCGACGGCCTTTAGATCCAAAGTTGAAGGATATTGCACTCCTTCCACCAGAACAGGAGCGGTTGTTCTCCAGGGCAGAAATTGGACTTCCTGTCTGGAATAGAGCATTCCCTTGGGACTCCAGAAATTCGTTCTGATAGGATAACATCGAGTTAGAATGCTACCACTTGACTATAAGGGATTAAACAAAAATATTGAGAGACAAAAGAATGAAGTTTGAGAGTTCAATTTTCCAACTTTGTCACTGTATAGTTTTGAACACATTGTGATGGTTTAAAAATTCACATAAGCATTCCACAGGGAGGAGAATAAATTTGACATTAAACAACTAAGTGTTATCAAAGACGAAAAGTGAAGGCTTCTGCTCTAAGATCCGTTGGGGATTTAAGCACAAAGAAGTGTGGCATATATGAGAAAAAACATAAATATATATGTATGTATCGTCCAAAACTAATCATTATAAGCATGAATAACAAAAGTATCGTCTCTTTATGATTACACTCATTAGCATGAAAAAGTATGTCTTAAAAACTTGATGACGATACTGAAGCATCCGTTTAGCGAAGCTAAGAGCTCAATATGTTTTGAACTTCGCTTTGAGAGATATTGTTCATCGAGTCACACAAAGACAAGCAAAAAGAGAATAAAGGAAGAGAGAATTAATAACCAATAGGTACATATAATACAATCTTACAATGTCATCCTTCAACAAGATATATTGACTATGGAGCTTTAGTAGTCAAGGTAAGCACACATTAATAACTTATCAATATCTTGTCTTTTCTTGGTATTTGTACGAAAACAAGTTTGTTAAAAAAAAACAAAAGTAGAGAAAACAAGTTTCAAAAGTGTATTTCCACGTTAATTATCTTTTAACCAACTTCCATCACATCACATTTCACCCACCCTCGTCCTCATAGCCCCGTACCTTGCTTTATTGTTATATAGCAAGGAGTAACACACATAGTTTTTGAAAATAATAAAATAAACTAAGTTAAACCGGTCAACGAGCCTCCAAACGACCAAAAGTAAATTCACAAGTCCACAAATGTTTAGATATTCCATTGTTACACAAACTATCAAAATTTTCTAAAAGTATTTAAAAATAAAATTAAAAGTTATTTCAAAGTTAAGACATTATCTTTTTTAATTTAATAATTAATTTGAAATTGAAATGTTTCTGATCTTAAGACACTGCATATCCCATTCTCCCCGCGAAACACATATACTAATAGACACCAGTATCATCTTAATATTCACCAAGAAACCATACCCCATTCTAATTGGGAAACACCGGAAAAAATAGACACTAACATCTTAATATTCACCAAGTTCACCAACTTCATCTACTTCCAAAATTTCTAACTACATAGACAAACACAAATCATTCTAGTCCCAAAGTTTTCATTAACAATATGTTACAGTGAAATTTCAACCAAACAATTTTATTCAACCATATTAATTTTATTAATTATTTTGTAATCAAGAGTAATAACATATTATCATAAATTATTTTGCAATCAAGAATGAGGTATGCTTGATTAGCTTTTAGCTTTGAATTTCCAAGCAAGAATTTCATTATCTCCAAATGTATGTTTATATAGATTAATGTACGATACACAAACCGACAAATGTTTAGATATTAGATAAGTTATTATTGGTTATAGTTTTAAATTTGTTTTTTAAGTGAGTCAATTGTTACACAAACTATTAAAACTATCAAAATTATTCTAAAAGTATTTAAAAATATGAATTTAAACTATCAAAATCATTCTAAAGTCTAAAAGTATTTAAAATATAATTTAAACTATGAAGTACAAAACCATTTATTCTATCTCCCCCACCCAATTCCTATCCTTAACTATTACATCCGTGCCACCTCTATCCTTAACTATCACACCCGCCCAACTTCTATCCTTAACTATCAGACCCGTGCCACCTCTATCCTTAACTCATACCCGCCCAACTCCTATCCTTAACTATCAGACCCGTGCCACCTCTATCATTAACTATCACACCCGCCCAACTCCTATCCTTAACTATCAGACCCTTGCCACGTCTATCCTTAACTATCACACCCGCCCAACTCCTATCCTTAACTATCAGACCCGTGCCACCTCTATCCTTAACTATCACACCCGCCCAACTCCTATCCTTAACTATCACACCCGTGCCACCTCTATC
>JAJOOF010022895.1:0-21618 GCA_029582545.1 Solanum lignicaule | reverse complement strand
GAAAACTATTTTTCTGGCCCTAAGGTATGAAATGAACTTACCCTTACGCACTACTGTACCCCTTGCCATTTTAACACTGGTTCTTTTGGAAACTGAAACTTCACAATTCTAGTTTGATAGTCAACTATAACATAACATGAATACAATCAATCCATACACATAATGAAATCAAAATCAATCATCTTCAACTCAACCAAATCATTCATGGTATCTCTATGACATACATAGACTGCAATTTCTATAGAAAACTATTTTTCTGGCCCTAAGGTATGAAATGAACTTACCCTTACGCACTACTGTACCCCTTGCCATTTTAACACTGGTTCTTTTGGAAACTGAAACTTCACAATTCTAGTTTGATAGTCAACTATAACATAACATGAATACAATCAATCCATACACATAATGAAATCAAAATCAATCATCTTCAACTCAACCAAATCATTCATGGTATCTCTATGACATACATAGACTGCAATTTCTATAGAAAACTATTTTTCTGGCCCTAAGGTATGAAATGAACTTACCCTTACGCACTACTGTACCCCTTGCCATTTTAACACTGGTTCTTTTGGAAACTGAAACTTCACAATTCTAGTTTGATAGTCAACTATAACATAACATGAATACAATCAATCCATACACATAATGAAATCAAAATCAATCATCTTCAACTCAACCAAATCATTCATGGTATCTCTATGACATACATAGACTGCAATTTCTATAGATTTGTCTAGTTATGAAAGACTCAATGATAGGTAGGGGTGTGCATCGGTCAGTTCAATTCAGTTTTATATATTATCGGTTCGGTTTATCGGTTTTGATTTTTAAATATGTTAAACCAATAAGGTATTTTTTATCGATTTTTTATTTATCAGTTTTGGTCCTTAATGGTTCGGTTTTCGATTTAACCAATAAGAAAATACTTATAAAATAAATATATGACTTTTCTAATAAATTTGATACGAAAACACAATAATGTAACTTTTAAAATGCTCATAAAATAGAAACAGTAATAACAAACATGAAAAGAACTATACAAGAGAAATACAAAGATAAATTAAGAGGAATAAGGTTCTTACTTTAGATTTTAACATTTTTTGTAATGTGAAATTGTGAACTCAAAGTCACTATGAAGTGTGAATTGAAGGCTAAAGGAGAAAGATAGTAACTACTAACGTATTGAGATTAATAAATAATATTTATGTACAAGTAAAAATAGTAAATTACTAGTCTTAATGGGTTATCGGTTTACCCAATAACCCAATATTAAAAACCAATACCTAACCAATAACCCAATAATTTTTTTATAAAACCATTAAAAACCGTTAACCCAATAATCCAATAACAATAAACCAATAACACTTTTATCAGTTCGGTTTATCGGTCGGTTTGGTTTTTGCACACCCCTAGTGATAGGCTTAGACATAGTAAAGGGTTCATTAAGTTATTCGGGACTCATTCCAAACATCTCAGGAACATAAAGGGTTACATAAGATGAGTGGATCCGGGGTCAAGTAAGGCATAAACATCATGGGAAAAGACTTTTAACATACATGTGACAACATCGAAAGATGTCTCCTATTCCTGACGACTGGCTAAGGCATATAAGTGGTTTTGACCTCCGTCTATCCTTGAAGTCACGCCTTTCTATGCACCTTGTCATATAAGGTTGCTGAAGTAGTATTGGGCTTTATTTCTCTTATAGTTCTACTTTACTAATGGATAATCCTTCTGAAAATGGTCTCACTGGACACAACTATAGCACACATCCATACCTAAGCAACACTCTCCAAGGTGTTTCTTACCACACATATTGTAGGGATGATGCTACGAAGTCCCCTAAGCAACACTAGTCTGGACTATAAGCATGATTCCCTAAAACCTTGGTTAACGTGAAACCTTTGCTCATTTTTGTTCCTAGGTATAAGTACATTAGTTGTTGATGGTGCGGATCCAGATGACCTCTATTAAAAGAATGACGTATTTCCATTCCTCTGTTGATTGGGCTCATGACCTGCTGACTTTGCCCTTTTACTTTGGTGGTCCTCTCTATCTTTATGTTTATCCTCCTAAATTTTTGAAGCATAGACCATGAATCTAGGGATACCTATATCAGTGATAAATAATGTAGCCTTACACTCTTTATTCACTTGATTTCCAATCCATACATAAATTTCCTCATTCTAGCTCTCATGTATGGAACCATCACTAGGGCATAGCAAGATAAGTGGGTGAACTTAAGACCATACTCTTTCATGGTCACACCACCTTGCCTCAGCTTCACAATCTCTTCCACCTAAGCTGAAATGGTTGAGGAATTGTGAGTGGCAAATTCAAATTCGATGGCGTAGCCACATCACTCACACTTGTATCATATTCATTCATGAGACTCGCACCTTCAATTTCTGCCTCAACAACCTTTGGACCATCAACCTTCACCTCTTCGAGAATTTCCTCTTCATCGTTCACATTTGATTTGTCTTTTTTCAATCATTACATCATCCTTTATTGCTTCACTCCCTACCGGTCTACCACTTCTTGTCACAATTGTCATACAATGAACAATATCTTTCTTTGGATTCAAAACGATATCACTTAGGAGTTCTCCTTTTAGACTAGGATTTAAATGTGCTAAAATTTGCCCAATTTGAGTTGAAAGTTGTTTTATAAAGATGGAATGATAATGATAACTATTTATCAATCAACCATCACAAATCGTGTGGGTTTCATCAAACCCCAACATGTATTGCATTCAAATCAATCTAAGACTTTAATTTAGCCAAACTATTTCGAGCTTTAGTTGTTAAACAAACTAAATCAAGTCATTATCAACCATATATTTGCACTCTAACAGTCTTTCACAAACAACATTAGAGATCTAAACTAAAAAAGAGTTTGCAACCTCAAATTATTATATGAAAACATAAAAAGGCAGTTAAACCCATATAAAATAAACATTTAATAAGCAATTAAACAACACCCAAATATTAATCATTGATAACTCTCACCTACACTTCATCCAATTCTAAGTGTAGACGGTCGCTAACAAGTATAAACCCAACTAAGAGTTGAGGTTGATCCCACAAGGAGTGATACAATAGAAAATTCAAGTAAGAAGAAAAATTGTGTTCTAATCGTTTGTAGAAGTAGAGGTTTCGCAATATTAAAGTAAATTACAAAGTTTCAACGATGAATATCAAATAGGGGGATTTGGGTAACCAATTTACGACTACTAAAAGGGGAAATAAACAAGTAGAGAATGATCATTAGGAGTGTGATAAGTTGAATGCTAATTTCGCGTAATGGGTGATTACTAGTTACTCAATGGTGTTGAATCTCAGTGGGTAGGCTAGGTTTTGAGTGCAAGTCAAGTGAATTCTTTCGAACCTCAATAAGCAAAACACAATCGAACAACCCAATTCCTTAATTAATCCACTTTCTCAAACTGGATATGTAAGAATGCTAGCAAATCCACTTTCTCAAGCTAGATTCTAAAAGATGCAATCAATACAATTATCAACTAATAATTCGACTCTAATACCTCTTTCTCAAGCAAGTATAGAGTACTAAGCTAGAATTGCATTTGCAACTACAATTCCTCAATTAAAACATGAACAATTAATTGAACCCACTTTAAAACAAAAGTAAAATCAGTAACTAACAACACCCATTAGCTAATTAATGCATTCAACTTCATGATCAGACCGCCAAGAAAAGGGGTTGTAGCCAAGACTAGTGAAAAACAAGAAGTCGTTACCAACGAAGTTTTGAATCAGATTTGACAATGATCTGCGATTCCCAAATGCTGAAATTTAAGCTAAAAATCTCACAATCTCTAATCTAAAATGTAAAAACAATGTTCTAGAATGTAAAAACTCAAAAACCCAGAAGTGAATAAAGTGGGAATTGCTTCTCTTCTTTTCAAAATTGCATTTATACCTTCCCAGAATTTCAGCACACAGTCAACTAGGCGAAATAAGTCGGTTTCACTGAACTGATCGGCGATGCGCCAATGCTCCTCTTCTCACCTTTTTGGCGTGGCTTTTCACCAAATATTTTGTAATTTTCGGCGAGCAGGGTCGGTATCGCCAATCTCTTCGGCATTTTTCCAAACCACTTGTCTGCTCGTCAAGTTGGTTTTGTCCATGGGCTGGCATGCTGAAACTTTAGGTGCGGTAAAGGTCCACTCAGCGACACGCCGAGTGGCTTTGGCGAGTACCAGCTTTGCTTTCCTTCAACTTTTTCAGCTTTTTCGCTCATATTTGCCTCGTAATGTCCTTGCCTTACTCTTTAGCCTTCGTTGCTGCATATCAACATTTAAACATCAGTTGTAAGCATAAAATAGGCATTGAGAACACTAAATCCTTGAATAATAAGCCTTAAATTAGTTGAAATCCTTGACTCATCAACTTAAACTTTTGCTTGTCCTCAAGTAAAACACAAGATCAATCAGACCAACAAGGATGTCTACAAATAGTGCTACTTGAGACTCAACATGAATGCACATGAGGTTCAATCTACACATGCAATGTTTAATAGTGCACTAGAAATTTCAAACCATGACTAGCCATCATCAAATAGAGGTCAAGCTCACAATGCTCACTTCAAATGCAAATTCAAGTTCAATAAGAGTATTTGAATGCCCTCACATCAAGAATGATTCCATGCTCTCACAAAGCTTCATAAAAGATTATAACTTAAGGAATCAAAATCAACTCTCACACTCTTAATGATAAACACATGCATGATTTTACCAATAGGGTTGCTCATATTTTCCAATCAACATATCATTCGGCTTATGCAAGATCACCAAGGTCTTTCAAGGCTTGTAACAGGGCTGAGGGTAAATGTATGATCATTTGGTCTTAGTGACTTCTACCTTCATGAAGCATGGCTTGCATTTCCCTTCTTCTCTTTTTCTTTCACTCTTTTCATTTTCACAATCTACCCTAGGTATTTTCAAGCACAAAAATTCTTGTATGGCTTATTGGATACCCCTTTTCTTTCCACCAATGCACAAATTGCAAAATTCTTTTTCAATCATTTTCTTTTGGTTTTATTTCTTTCACCTTTTTTTTATATAGAGGTGTTCCATCTTTTTTTAACACAATACTTCAAGGGTGAATTTCACAAACTTCTTACTAAATTTATTTCCTCATTTTTCACCACATCCCCAACTTAGGCTTTTGGCCTAAGTTGGCTATTCAAATGGACCAAGGATTCATGAAGGTTTTAGGTGGGGAGGAAAAGGGCTAAATGTGTTCATGTTTCATCCAAAGAAAATGATAGGCTCAAATGGTGCCAAGCTAGGTTCACACTCTCACAAAGTGGTCACAAAGAGGTATAATAGCTATTTGGTTCACTCTCAAAAATTTGTGCCTAAGATCATTTCGTTCATTCGTCAGTGCTAGTCAATTGGACCAATGGGGAAAGTTCTAGGTGTCAACAATCATATATTTCAAGAAAACCTCACCACACAAAGCATTCAACACAATTATCGATCATGACTCTACAAGTTAAGCTCACATGCAACGATCATTACAAGACTCACTTTGACATTGACTAGTCACAATGAGATGCTAAGAGTTCACACATGACTTATGGAACTCAAATTTGCCTCATTGGACTTGCGCAAACTATCGTTCAACCAAGAGTACTATTCAAGTCATCAATATTGATCACAACCGATACTCAAATATGCAAGAGAACAATCACAACATTCACAAATCAAGAAATCGGGAGATGGACCAATGGGATTAAAAGCCAACATTCACAAATTTGACCGTAATAAACGAGAAGCTTCGGATACAGCAAAAATTAGTAAAACAAACAATCATCCAAAAAAATCAAATACAACCCAAAGAGGTAGGTATGAAGATACCCTCACCCCACCATAAAAATGAGACAGTGTCTCAATGTAAAATAGCATAAATGTCACAAAAGTAAATAAAAACAAAATAGGAAGAGAGTCAGGATCCCCCTGTTAGGCTAAGCCTAAGGCGAATGTTGTGTCTCTAGGGCTCTCTCAATTTGGGCATCAGTACCCGGTTCTCCTCCAATAGTGGGCTGCGCTCTACTGGGACCAATCATCGAGGTGTCCCAAATTGAGGCATTCGTAGCTAAGATCACCCTCAAGGTCATCCAAGTCTTCATACACTGCCTCATCTCGAGTCTCATACTACTTCTCATCGGTCTCCGGCACATCCGACTCCTCACCAACATCAGCTAAAGCAGCATCTCCAGTCATAGTAGCATGAGGGGTCTCAGAAATAGCTGGAACATCTAAACTAGGGACCTCAAGAATGTTCACATTGCCCCAGAGCATCGAAATGTCAATGGACATTAGCTCATTCACATCACGCCTCAACCCAGCAACATCAGCCTTCAAGGTTGCCACATCATCTGATTGTCGACCACCATGCTCACATGCCTCAACCCGCATGGTGAAGGTATCCAATGCTAGGCTATAAGTTGAAATCATCTCACTATTTCCCCTTAGCTCCTCCTGAATAGGAGCTAAAGCCACAACTATAACTCTCTTTTTAATACTTAGAACAACTGCATCAACCCTTAAAGCTTTCACATCCGCCGAATGGGTGAGGTGGCCCATTTTATATATCATGGCTTGAGTCAATATGGGGCGGGAGGTAGCAGGGGTGGAGGAGCTAGGCATACTTGTCGGCTTACTAGCCGGAGTAGGAGGAGTAGTATTTGTCTCCATAGTATCTACATTGAAAGCTGGGGATGTATGCACCGGTGTTGCGCTCCTCCTCTCAGACTCGTCTTTCGTATACTCTGCCCCCCGATACTTCGAACATCAGTAGAAGAGGTGGGAGTAAACTTAACATCAGTCTTGGCCACGAACAGTACTCCAGCTCGGTGACACAAATCACTGATGAGAACAGGGAAAGGCAATGAGGTTTGACTCTGCTTGGCCCTCATGGACATCTCCTACGCTATATAATCGACCCCAAATTTACACTCCCTTGATCAACAATGCACCCAGAAGTGCAACCTTCAGCTGCCAGATGATGGACTCATTCTGAGACGGTAACAAGGTGTTGTTGATAAACCCAAACCAGTACCGAACCGCAACATGAATGTCCCTCTTCTCAATCGGGACCCCTACCTCTATCCATGAAGGAGATATATCATATAGCAATGGGGCCAACCACCCCTTCAAGTCGTCTAACGACTTGATATTGAGCATCGTGGTCAAGGTGTGCGTCACCCAGACCGTGCAAGCAGGCAACTCATTTATATCGATCTCCTTTCATTTGACCTTATTTCCACGCACCTCAATGAACTCTAACGGTTCCCCTGATCCAACCTTCTTTTTCCCTTTTGGGAGTAATCTGCATAACTCTGATAGAATTATCAGACCCATGTCGGCACATATGGGTTTCGGGGTTTTGTGAACTACTCAAATTTGTGGAATCGGAGTGTGTCCCACATTGCTGGATACCTGTCCACTACCCCATCGGTGGATAACCTCTTCTTCTCTAAAATTGTTCTCATACCAGTAGCCTTCAGCTTGTTTATCGAGCCTGGTGGAGGTGCTTGGGCTGGGGTACTTGTGGTGCATGTTCTACTGCCTGTGTTGGAGGTGGTGGAGGTGTAGGGAGTGCCGGGAGTCTCGCTGGATCATGCAACGCTTTGGAGAGCAACTCAGCACGTCTCCACTTAAGGGTTTGATCATCAGCTAGTGCGGACTCATATATCAAAGTCCTGGACCTAATATCTTCCCCACTTTCAGACTCAGATGTAGTGAGGTGGGTGGAGTAGACACCCATGCTATCGGAGTTGGATCTGCTCGAACTAGGCTCTGGGGGTTGTTTGCCCTTACCCTGACCACTAGTTTGAGTGGGTCGAGGTCTAGTAGATGGTGGAGGTGCAACCTCCGCAGCAATTACCACCCCTTTCGCTTTCTTCCGAGGTGGGAGACCCTTCCAAAGAACCTTTTGTCTAGCCATATCTGCAAAACAACACAAATCAAACAAATGCGGTTGCAAAGTGTTAGTGAAGTATCAAGATTCAAAAATGCATGAAAACTCGCCGACCAACTCGGTGAGTCGCCGAAGTCATTTGGCGAGCCTTAAGAGCTCACTAAAAATGACAGAACAAAATATCAGAACTTAACATAAAACGGCGATATAAAAGGCCATTCGGTGAAACACCAAACTTGATCGGCAATGCAAGGGTGACTCACAGAATTTTACAAAATAATTTTCAAAAACTGGGCTTCAAAAGGGCGAGATCAAAGTCATTCGGCAAGTCACCGAGTTAACTCGGCGAGCATATGCGTATTGCCGAAAGTTACAGAACAAACCAACAATAATTCAGGGAAAAAGGGCGATGAGGCGTGTCAGTTGGCGAACCGTTGTCATTCGGCGAGCTCGACTAAACTCGCCAAATGACCCATCGTTCCAGATTTTTACCCCGCATCCCAATTCTCAACGCTCAACCTATGACAACCAAATCAAAGCCTCATTCTACGCAATTCAAGACTAGACCATACCATAACTTACCCCGGGGTACTCAGATTTCACCTCAAATTATCTAAATTCAACCAAACAACGTCTTTGCCCTTAAGAACGACGTCACCCGATCTATCATTAGGCAAATTAAAGTTATTTAGTGCAATTTCGGGTTACTCAGACTTCACCCACACCAAACCCAATACACAACCTCCATTCAACCAATTTAGAACCCAAAACTTAAATTTAAATAAGCCAAACACAAGTACATACTCGATAACCCAACACTATTTAATCAATAAAATAAACATGCAAAGGCACACACTAGATCCAACAACTACACAAACATGCTTAGAATATGACAAGAAATTAAGGTGAATTTGGGACACCAATCTCATAAGTAGACAAAGAAACGACGTGGGCAAATATGAAAACAAGAAATGCAATGAACTCCAATCACGCAACGACACCAACGCAAAAAATTAGCAAAAAATCTAAGATCTAATATGAAGTTGAGAGAGCGCAAGAGTTGAAAAATGCAAAATAAGGAGAGGTTTTGAATTTAAAATGGTTGGAAGCCTTTTGACACTTTAATTCGCGCCTTAGTCGGTGATGGGCATTTATGTCGCCGATCCACTCGGCGATTCACTGAGTAGATCATTTGCCCGCCAAAAAGATCAGAACACACCCCTTATAAAGGGTCAGAAAAATGAGGTAAGTCGGGCTCACCAACCTTCTCGGCAACTCGCCGAGTGAGGTATGAGCTCGCCCTTTGGTCTTTCTACTCCCGAACACAAAAGTTCAACCTCCACATCCAACAACCGTTAATCAAATAACTTAAATTAAAACTTGGGTTGCCTCTCAAGAAGCGCCTTATTTAACATCGTAGCACGACGAAGACATGCTTTCAAGCTTCATTCTTTGGGTTAACCATGGTATCACTTGGTAGACCCATTTTGGAATTGGATTTAAATTAGCCGAGATCTGACCCATCTACGTTTCCAACTACTTAATAGACACCAAATGTGATGTAACCATTTGGTTCAAAGAAGAGACATCATCTTTCATTTCCTTTAGCACCTTGTCGGATCCTTCCACTTTGTTTAGAATACGAGCAAGCATATCTTCGATGCGAAAGTTTTCTGGATCAGCCCTTGGCTCTTTTGACTTTTGACGCTCATGGGGATGCACATAACGATCTTTTTCACCATCCCACTTCCTTCAATTTGTACCATGGTCACGCCATTCCCTATCTCAGTCTCTCAAACCATCATCGTGATCCATGTTCCAACCTTGATTTCCACCTGGACTTGGATAGTTTGGATGAGAACCCCCTGACTGGTTTATCCAGAAATGCACTTATTTGTTGTACATGACCTCAAAGTGTGCTTTATTAGGATTTACTCCACTATTAATTCTGACCGCATTCACTGCCTTGCAACCACTTCCCATGACATGTTTCATCAATAGGTCCATTTGGGTCATTATTTTAGCCATGTTTTCATCTCGCTCTTGGTTATTTTCTAGTTGTTCCTTTGTCAACCCAAAATTTAAATGAGACACCTAATCTTCTCTTGTGTACCATGCACGATTAATTTTCATCATCTCATCAAGGAGGGCTGATGCTATGTCAAACGGTTGTCTCATGATTTCACGTTGAATGAGCTGGTCTGCAACACCTTTGTTGACCGTGTCAAGGCTCCAGTAAAAATATTGCAATAACAAATTGTCCGGTAGCCCATGAGTTGGACATCGAAGCACCAACTTTTGGAACCTTAACCATGTCTCATGGATAGACTCGCCATCAATACGTTTAAAGTTTTGAATACTATCCCTCAACTTAACCATCTTCGAAGTAGGGAAAAACCTTTCATAAACGCATTAGTGAGCTCATCCCAAGAAGTAATTGACTCTCTTGGTAATTTGGTGAACCACTTTGTTGTTTCCCCCATTATAGAAAAGGGAAACAAACAAAGTCGGACTGACTCTTGAGTGATATTCTTGAAAGAAAATGGCCCACACACATCCACGAAGTTTCGGATATGGTCATGAGGGTCCTCATAAGTGAGTCCTCCAAAGAGACCCTACATTTGCAACAACTACAACATTGTGCTTGTCACATGAAACACCGCATTGCCCACAATAGGAGGCAATCGAATAACACCCGCACTTCCCAACTGATCCTCATTGACATCATGCAAATTCCCAATGTCATCATTATTCCTAAGTTGGCTGTAGTTACTCCCATTTACACTTATCTCTTCACTTGTTTTAGATCAGCCAACAATGAATACAAATAAGATGATTCAACTACAACAAAATCAATTCACGACTAAACTTCAATAAAAGAATTCTAAACACCACTCCCTTACAGTGGTTCCATTTTTTATAACGCTCAACTATACTTCATCCAATTCTAAGTGTAGGCGGTCGCTAACAAGTATAAACCCAACTAAGAGTTGGGGTCGATCCCACATGGGGTGATACAATAGAGAATTCAATTAAGAAGTAAAATTGTGTTCTAATCGTTTGTAGAAGTAGAGGTTTTGCAACATTAAAGTAAATCACAAAGTTTCAACGATTAATATCAAATGGGGGGATTTGGGTAACCAATTTACTACCACTAAATGGGAAGTAAACAAGTAGAGAATGATCCTTAGGAGTGTGATAAGTTGAATGCTAATTCGCGTAATGGGTGATTACTACTTACTCAAAGGTGTTGAATCTTGATGGGTAGGCTAGGTTTTGAGTGCAATAGTCATTTCTCAATCAACTATTGCGATTTAAGTGAGTTCTATCGAACCTCAACAAGCAAAACACAATCGAACAACCCAATTCCTTAATTAATCCACTTTCTCAAGTTGGATTTGTAAGAATGCAATCAAACTCACTTTCTCAAGCTAGATTCTTAAAGATGCAATTAATACAATTATCAAGTAATAATTCGACTCTAATACCTCTTTCTCAAGTAAGTATAGAGTACTGAGCTAGAATTGCATTTGCAACTACAATTCCTCAATTAAAACATGAACAATTAATTGAACCCACTTCAAAACAACAATAAAATCAGTAACTAACAAAACCCATTAGCTAATTAATGCATTCAACTACATAATCACATCCACAAGAAAAGGGGTTGTAGCCAAGCATAGTGAAAAACAAGAAGTCGTTACCAATGAAGTTTTCCATTTGATTTGACAATGATCGTCAATTCCCAAATGTTGAAATTTAAGCTAAAAATCTCACAATCTCTACTCCAAAATATAAAAACAATGTTCTACAATGTAAACACTCAAAAACCCAGAAGTGAACAATGTGGGAACTGTTTCCCTTCTTTTTAAAATTACATTTATACGTTCCCAGAATTGCAGCACAAAGTCAACTCGGCGAAGTAAGTCGGGTTCGACGAACTGGTTGGCGATGCACCGAGTGCTCCTCTTCTCGCCTTTTTGGCATGGCTTTTCACCATATCTTTGTGTAATTTACGACGACCTGGGTTGGCATCGCCGATCTCTTCGGCGTGTCGCTGAACCACTTGTCTGCCCGCCAAGTTAGTTTTGTCCATGAGCTAGCATGCTAGATCTTTAGGCAAGCTAAAGGTCCACTCAGCCACACACCGAGTGGCTTTAGCGAGTACAAACTTTGCTTTCCTTCAACCTTTCTAGTTTTTTCGCTCATATTTGCTTCGTAATATCCTTGCCTTACTCTCTAGCCGTCATTGTTGCATATCAACATTTAAACATCAGTTATGAGTATAAAATAGACATTGAGGACACTAAATCCTTGAATAACAATCCTTAAATGAGTCGAAATCCCCGACTCATCAACCATCCATACAATTGCACACCTCCTAAGAATATGAAGATAAGCTAGTCATAACAAAAGGTAAAGTAAATATACCTAGATTATCACTCATAGTAGAAAATTGAGTAGTAATCCTAAGAATTTAATCATTAAGACCTTCACTCTTAAAAAGGTTTTCTTCGGTGTTTTAAAAGGTGAGGGCGTGAGGCGAGACTTTTTATGCAGTACGGAGAGAGACGTAAGTCCCGAGACACGGGGCATAAGACTTATGGATCTACGGGGCGTAGTCTCATGTATATTCAATTTTATAATTTTATTTCTAAGAAAATAAGTAAGGGTAAAACTTTCAATTATTTTACAAATAAATTTTAATAAATAACCTATAATATATAGAAAAAGATATTATGATTTTTATTTGAGAGAGGTACTGATAACCAATAATGAAGAAAAAAGTATTACAATTACTATTTGAGAAATATCATTACACCATTAGTAAAAAATATGATTTAAAGCAAAAAAATGCTAAAAAACAAAAAAAGCTACCTAGGGTGTATGTTTTTACCCCCGGGACTTACGTTTTTACTCTTGGGGCTTATGCCTCAAATTCTAAGACTTATGCCCTATGGATCTATGTCCCAGATCATTTTTGTTACGCTCTGCCCCAAGACTCGCCTGGGACTCGCCCTAAAAAACTTTATTGAAATGATTTTCTCAAATGTTCAAGTACAAGTTCATTCCTAATATAAGGTTTTGCAGAGATTACTACAAAATCCAGATTAGTGAAGATTATCTTTCTCTCTTCAATGATTTATTTATTCGTTTAGAAAACTGTTCACAAAATTTCCCTTTGAGTCCACTTAGAGAGCATGGTCGGGATCACCGAATAGGTCGGTGATGCACCAAGCAGTTGATTCCATCACCAAACACAACTGGCTTTTCGAATTTGATTTTTCCTTCAGTTGCATGTAACTTTCAGTAACACCAATGTCCTTCACCGAGTCAATTTGGTGGTACACTGACTTCTCCTTTCCATCTCCAAACATAGACTTGGGGGTTGAGAACAGTAGCCTTCATCGATGCTTGTTCCACTCGGCGATGCACCGAGTTAACTTGGGTGATCCTCAACGTCACCCTTTGCCTATTTTCCTTAGTCTTTGGCTTGTTTTGATCTCTTTTATCTCCCTATACTCCTTATGTGCTCATAGCTGAAATACAAACACATTTTGATTAGAAAAAGATATAAATGGACATTGAGGACATTGCTTTGGTGAACTAGTAGCCTAAAATGAGTCCAAAATCCCCGACTCATCGACACCCCGACTCATCGACACCCCAACTTAAACTTTTGCTTGTCCTCAAGTAAAACATAATATCAATCAGATCAACAAAGATGTCTTCAAAGAGTGCTTCTTGAGAGCTAATATGCTAGTGCTATCACAAAGTTAGTTTCTAAGTTTACAACTTCCAATTATGCATTAAAAGCTTCAAGTAATGACTAGTCATTATCAATCAAAATAAATGCTCACAATAGCTCACTAAGATGCAAAATTATGCTCAACAAAAATATCCAAATGCCCTCACACAAAGAATGATCACATGCTCTCACAAACCATAAGCATTTATCAATTTAGGAATCACTACAAATCTCACGCTCACAAGAATAATAACATGCATGCTTCTACCCATATGATTGCCTATATTTTCCAAATGATCAATGAACTAGCTCCCGTGAGATCATAAAAGTCTTTCAAGGCTTGTAATGGGGTTGATGGGCATGGTAGGACAATTTTGGATTATAGTGACTCTACCCACTTTGAAGCATTAACAAGGTCTTTCCTCTTTCACACTTTTCTCCCTCCTCTTAAACATAAAACCTTACCCAAACTTTTTGTATCAATGATCTATAGCTTGTTCCACTTGGTGATGTGTTGAGTTAACTTAGGTGATCCTCATCGTTGCCTTTTGCCTATTTTTCAAAGTCTTTGGTTTCTTTTGATATCTTTTATCTCCATATCATCCTTATGCGCTCATAGATGAAATACAAACACATTTTGATAAGAAAATAATATAAATGGGCATTGTGGACATTACTTTGGTGAACTAGAAGCTTAAAATAAGTCAAAAATCCTTGACTCATCAGTTAGCAAGCACAAGTTGAGCCCCGACACTTGCGCCTTGATCTATCGAGCGAGTTCCATTCTTGGTCTATGTCCTGCTCTATGTATCAGTTCCAACGGGAACCCCAATACTTGTAGTATTTCTTTGACTAGTGGTACACTTTGGAGGCATGATCTGAAATACGTGAACGCACGAGTTAAAAGGAACTTCATAGAGTTAAACTCTATCGTACGAACTAGAATATGAAAGAAGGGTAGCATTTCCTAATGTCCTGTAGCCTCCATATTATAGATGTGGCGCGCTTCACACCCAGAAGAAGGACTCTACTAGACGCGACTTCATAGACATCTTAGGTCACTTGAAAACCTAGTATTCTGATACAAAGTTTGTCATGTCACGAGCCTACACCCTAATTATGGCCGGTACCCGATGCCACATCTGGCCTGAGTGTACCCATAACATAGTTTATACATGAGCATACATCTAAACATTAGCGGAAAAATACATTTGAAAGCATTTGAAGAGAAAAAATTCATAAGAAAACAAATTTCATATCGTAAAGTCATAAAAATTTAAAACCATTGTCAAAGAACACAAAGGTCCAAACGTAACATAACTATTCGTCTATCTAAGAAGCCTCTAAACATAAATAAATAGTGTCAACCGAGACAAGACCCTCGATATACCTTAAAAGAAAACAAAACTTCCTAAAATATGTAGACGAAGCCCCAAAAACAAAGAGGGGCTCACCTATAGTGGAAGATATGGAACCTAAGTGGTCTGATCATGTGTATATGTACGTGAGTCTGCATCAATCAAAAGATGCAGCACCCCTGACAAAAAGGGACGTAAGTACATATGAAATAGTACTATATGTAGAATGACAAATAATACATGGAAATCCATGTTATTAGTAATTCAAGGAGATATAATGCATGCATTAGTATGGTTACAGACCTAATTGCCCCTCAAAATCCATTTAAAATCTTTTCCAATATATTTGTGAAGAGTATCTTTGTAATAAACATTTAAAAAAAAATTAAGCAATGGATGCTATTTTTAATACATCAAATGAAATAATGTATAAGAAATAACGCAAGCATAACTAATGCGAACATTACTAATACAAATATTACTAATACACTTTATTTGACATTATTCTTATACACCATACCAAATTATCCCTTATAGTCTTAACCTTATGAGCTTCAAATATTCCTTTTAACATCTTCAAGTTATAGATTTTTGCCGACGTCAACTTAATTGCACACATACTATTATTTCGAGGTGTTACAAATCATTTAACATGTACCTTTAGATACATGCATTAGCGATAAATCTTCAATAAATAAAGCTAAGTGCTCTGACACTCATTTTCTTTATGCATGATAAATCACCCCTTAAGAACTCTTTTTTTCATAATCTTCATCTTCTTTATATATTTATTTATATGCCGACAATACTGTTCTATGAAGATAGAGTGATCCATGTATTAGTTTCCACCATATAAGGGATAACATATAAAATATAAAAAAATAAACTTATTTCCATCAAAAGAAAAGAACATTCTAACTAATGACACATTCATCAACACATAGTAAATGGATAATCATTGAGCATAAACTTTATTGCTCAAATTTCAGATCTTACTTTTAATTCATATTTTAAGTTTTCTTTTAAATTTTAAATATATATTTCGATTTAGCGAAGTCTTTACTTAATTTGTTAAAATTTCAGTTTAAATCTATAATATTTTAATTTAATGATAGAATACTTCTTAGAATTTGAGAAAAGTTGATTTCCATCCATTTTCACCCTTTGAAACCGATTCTATCAATCATTTTTCTAGAATTGGATTAAAAAGGAAAATGAAAGGAAAATCCTTTTTTTTTCCATACATAATAGATAAACCATTTTGAGGAGCATTTCTTTCTTGTTTGTTCTTCTCTTTTAATAAAAATATAAGAAAGAAAGAAGAACAAAATGAGCTTTTCTTAGACATTTCTCGTCTATGTCTCAACCCACCACCAACCCCAAAAAGCGCTTCATCCCCACAAATCCCTCATCATCGTCCTCCTCTACTCCGACCACCGGTGGAACCGGCGGCCGAACCCCAGCTTATTCTTCCATGAAGAAGGCTAAGTCACAAGCTCTACCTTGTTCTATTGACAACAAAAACGGTCAGCACGTTCACTTTTCCTCCGATATCGACGACCCTTCTGGAAACTCCTCCATGATGGAGGATTCCAACATCGATGCCTCTTCGGTTGCTGGTGGGGTTACGGCCAATTTGTCTCGCAAGAAAGCTACCCCTCCTCAGCCTGCTAAGAAACTCATAATTAAGCTCCTTAAAGGTTTGATTTCGACTTAGTACCTCTGTATTTTTGTAATAAAATTTAATGCTGGAATGAATGGAGCTAAATGGAGAGTGATGGTGTATATAGCCAACTGCATCTAGCATTGGAGTATTGTTGTAGTTGTACAAGTATTCGGCTTTATAAAGATTTGGAACTTTTTAAAGTACTTAAGCTCTCCTCTTTTGCTGCTTTAGTTCTAATTTGTGCTGCTCCTTGCTCATTTAGGGTTGAGTAAGGGTTTATACCTGAAATAAATTATTTATTGTGAAACTATGTGCAATTAGGGTTGTACTTTCTTAGGAAGTTTGTATTATTTTCAGATACTAAGTTATAAAGTATTAGTTCTGCATTATCCTGATAAGAGATAGTTAATTTGGTGAAGAAAAACTATGCTAAAGAGACAACTAAAAGGTAAAGACTGTGATTTGCTCCCAGCTGTTGTTCTCTAGCACGTTTACTGAAGTTAGACTTGAGAGATTCAGTATCATTTTATGGTATGATAGAATTTCATTAGATAGTGTGCTAATGAGTATTCTTTAAGAACTTTGTAGGAACACATGCACATTTGGTTGGCAGAGATATTATGATGATGCTGTTTTAATAAAATAAGTCCTTCAAGGAATTGTGCATGCTATCTCAATTTACATGGATTGTTATTGATGTTTCTGTTTAGCTTGTATTGTCTTCTCTACTCGCTAGAGTTTAGACAAGAGCTAAATTGTCTTTACCCTTGCATATGCTTAATAGCCAATGAGAGAATCTTAGTTTCTTGCATTGTCTCGAGTTTCCAGTGTTTCAATAGTTGGCCAATTTTATGTTTACATATTTTTTTGTGTTTTCCTCACAACTTTCGTAGCTTGTGCGGAACTTCATTATTTTTTCTTTTTGGTGAAGTAATGACATTTTAAAAAGTCATCAAGAAGATGCAAAATTACAATAAGAGGTGAGTTAGCTCCAATACCATCATAAACTTGGCTAAGAGCAGGAAAATCAAAAAGTTTTCGTTGCCATTTATAGATGTCAAAGTAAACATCTAACTTTCCATATTAGTTTCCAAGGAAAAACCTGATCTGTGGAAGTGGTTTGAAGTTGAGATTCCATCAAAGCATCTGCTATTCCTTTCTATCCAAACACACCAAAAAAATACAAGCAGCACTCATTGCCCAGATTCTTTTGATGGATTTATCAACTCTCCATAAACACCAGCATACATAAGCATCTCTGATTGTCTGATTCATGGCTCAACTGAGTCCAATAATAGTGTGAAACATGTTCCATAGGTCTGCCGCCACTGGACAATGCAAAAAGAGGTTGAGAAGCACACTGAATAACTGACATGTCATCATTTTCTGATGGAGACATCTATACAAGAAGAATCATTAATCATTCTGGGTTTTTTTATTTGCATTGGCAGGCACAGTAGATCAAAATCTTATCCAAAAGGGACTACTTGTGGGTTTCTCCAAAGTCCAATCTGAGGGAAAGTAAACACAACCTTTAAAACACAGGGTAGATAGTGTTGGATTGAGTCGTGCTACAAGAGAATTAAAAGAAAGCAGCAATTTTGATATACATTACCATTATAAAGTATTGCATATGAACTGTTCTTTGGTGTAGTTCCACAAATGTTTTGTATACCAGTTGTATGCTGGGTTTTGTTTCCCAGCATATCAATGAATTTGTTTACACTTCATTTATTAGAGGAAGAAAAAAATATTGTGTATTAAGTGCATCTTTCCCCTCAAGAATTTCTTTGGTTGGTTATGTGAGGGTGGTTGTTCTATTCAGATGCATTCTTTTCATTAAGATGCCATCTTGGACATGAGGAGTAAAATATGAAAATAAGGAATAACTAGTGTGGATCGTAGAATTCTTGCGTTGACGAAGATGCTGTGGCCAATAATTGCTTCCAAATATTTTTGGTCATGCTACTTATAAAAAATAATTCTGTGATTATGCTGCCAACCTTCTTGAAGCTGTCCAAGTAAAGGTGAGTCAACACCAGATTTGTGACGGCTGAGAAGTTCTTTCTCAAAAAGCATTGTCAGACAAATCTTTCATTTGCTTCGACTAAGCTGTAGTGGGGCAGCTCTGATACTGAACTTATTATACCTGGCCGGTGTTTGAAAGTGCGAAGCAGAAAAATGTGACAAGGGCCTGCTTCGCTAAAAAGTGTGAAGCTAGAAGCGAAATGCTTGCATCATTGAAGTGAAGCACAATCTAAAAGGAATCTCAAGATGGGCATTGCACAAATAATTAAAACAACTAAACAAACAAGAACTCAACAAAATAGTATCTATTAATAAGTCTTTCAATTTAAAAGCAAAGACGTAATAATCATTGTAACTTAAGCAAAATCAAAGAAAATAGAGAAGGGATAAAACAAAAGATTACCAAATTAACAAACTGCAAAAAGACAAAATAAAATAAAATAAAATAAAACAGAAGCACCAAAGCAAGTATAAATAAAAAGAAGGATAGAAAAGCTGAAGAGCATTACCAAATTGAATAAATTTACAAACTAAAGAAGATTCAACAAGAACAACAACATATCCAGTATAACCAGTTAAATAAATAAACAAATTGGGAAACATCAACATACCAGTGGAATCCCCATAAGGGAGGTTTGCGATGGATGGTGTGTACGTAACCTTACCCTACATTGTGAAGGTAGAGATGTTGTTTCAATAGACCCTTGGCTCAAGAAAAACATATCAAAATAGTAAGAAAAAGAAATGCAGTGGTGAAGAAGCTCAACGAAAAATAATGGACAAAAAACAATTAGTACGATATCGAAGCGAAGGAAACAACATGTAATAATAAAACCGAAGAATAGGATAGTAGGAGAAGTAAAAAGAATAATAATGATAAGAAAAACTAGATAAGGTTCTACTATTTACTAACCTTCTCAGTGTTCAGGAAAGCGAGCGCTTCATCGCTTTAAGCGATGAAGCGAAGCGATGCGAGCCTTCTACGCTTCACAGACTAGAATGAGTATGTGAGCGCTTCATCACTTAAAGCGAGCGCTTCATCGCTTAAAGCATGAAGCGGGGCCTTATCGCTTTTTTCCGCTTCACGCTTCCCTGAACACTGAACCTTCTAATAAGCTGCAAGTGTGCTATGTCCTATCTTGTTAGATTAGGTCTTAGGCCTAACTCACACCCCAAAAGCTAGCTCAAAGGGAGGAGGATTGCCCAAGCCTTATAAGGAGTCCACCCATCTCATTAACCACCGATGTGGGACTTTTGTCATTCTTTAACACCCCACCTCACGCCCAGTGCTTAGCATCTGGTGCGTGGACAATTTTGATTTTGGGGTCCCCAACATCGGGTGAGACGGGCCCTGCTCTGATACCACTTGTTAGGACTGAAATAAGCAGGTGTAACGCGGACGCTAGCAAATCAAACCTCGAAAGACCAGGAGTAAGAAAACAAACGAGAAATATACGAAGACACAAAGATTTAACGTGGTTCGGTCAATCGACCTACGTCCACAAAGGAGATGAGCAATCCACTATATAAATATGAGAGTACAAAATATAGAGAGAAATAACCTCAACCAATTCACTCGAAATACATGGGAGGTTCACACAAGTGATAACGTATCAAGCTTGTGACCCTGTGAGAAATATAGGAAAAGAATACTATTGAATTGTTGTGTTGTTTACATTATTACGTTGAGATCCTATTTATAGACCCTAGGATACAATCCTTTACCAAGTAGGATACTATTTAGTATTCCTATTCCTATTTCTATTTCTATTACTATTCCTATTCTAATAGGATTGTATAAACCTATTTCTATTCTAATAGGATTGTATAAACATATTCATATTCTAATAGGATTGTATAAACCTATTCCTATTCTAACACTCCCCCTCAAGCTAGTGCATACAATTCATGTACCTAGCTTGTTACAAATGTAATTAACACGAGGACTAATGAGGGGCTTGGTGAGATATCTGCAAGTTGATCACTCGACTTCACAAAATTGACAATCAATCTCAATGCGCTTGGTCTTCTCATGAAATACTGAATTTGATGCATAATGCCGATAAAACACGGAGTGATAAAATTACAGTGTTGGAACTTCCCAAACCAAGCTTGCAAAGACTGTTTTAGACCATAGAGTGACTTACGTAATCAACATACAAGGCTACTAAACTCCCTCTTAGCAACAAAATTAGGTGGTTGCTCCATATAGACTTCTTCACAATGCAGCGGTCGTTGTAAGTGCTCAAAATCTAGTATAAAGTATATAAATCATGTTGAAATCAATAGACGAGTCGATATCAAACAAGTCACCGAAAAACTGGCCAGAACATCTTCATATGCCGGAGTATTAGATTTGATGGCTAAAAGTGGTCACAATCTAAGAAATAAAATTATATGGGTAGGGTCAGAATGATGTCACAACCCAACTAGAAAATAGAAATAATATAGGATAGTTCGAATTGATGGAACGACCCCATTGAAAAAGATAAATAATATGGGTAGGGTCGGAATGATGGCACGACCCTGCTGAAAAAAAAAATTATACGGGTAGGGTTGGAATGATGGCACAACCCTACGCAAATCAGATTTGAGGTGTCACCGAAAAGACGAATGGAACTATGCAAATCAAATCTGAGGAGTCACTAAAAAGACACATGATGCTATGCAACTCAGATATGAGAAAATAGTTCGGAAAAATCCACGGTACTACACAAATTAAATATGAAAAGTAGTCCGGAGAGATGCACGGTGCTACGCAAATCAAATATGCAAAAAAAAGGTAGTCACCGGAAGGATGTCACGGTGCTACACAAATTATATATGAAAAAGTAGTCACTGGAATGATGGCACAGTGCTACACAA
>JAJOOF010022894.1:0-28069 GCA_029582545.1 Solanum lignicaule | reverse complement strand
GTCTCTCATCTATGTATATATGTAAATATTCTATTTTGAGACTCGAGCTGCCTTTTGGCATGTTATGCATCAGTTGGTTGTTTTATAACCTTTCATTGCATTGAGTTGTACTGTTGAGTTAAGTTTTCGCTGAGTTAAAAAAGCCAGGCCAAGGGTTCGCTTGGGGCCAGCAATGGTCTTCGAGTGCCGGTCCCGCCCAGGGTGTAGGCTCGGGGCGTGACACTTGTGTATGCTTGAGTTAGTCTTCCGCTTGTAGTCAGCATGGGTGAGGGTTCACTTAGGGATCAACTATGATTCTTGAGTGCCGACCACGTACAAGATGTAAGCTTAGACCGTGATACAAACTCGAGCACGAGGTTCTAATTTTGTGTATTCATGTGGTTGAAGAAGAACAAAACAAGCAGAACCAAATACTTTAAGTAATGTGTAGTTAGGAGCTTCATTCTAAAGTTGTTCATAAGGAGACATGTTTCCAAGAACAGAAGATGGGAGTATATTTATAGTGAAGACTGAATAAAAGTTGCTTCACCCCAAAAGCGCTCAGGGCAAGATGGATAAATAATCATGGCTCAAACAGAATGAAGGATATGCCTATGCTTACGTTCTGCTTGTCCATTTTGTTTGGAGGTACTAGGGTAAGATAATTCAGAAATTGGTACATTTTCTGATAAAAAAATTCAAAAGTTTAGAATCACGATATTCCATAGCATTGTCACATCGAAAAACTTTGATAATTTTACAAATTGAGTTTTAACCAGATTGACAAAATCAATATAGATTTGAGGTAATTCTGAACGACTTTTCATAAGATATATCCATGTGAATAGGAAAAAATCATCGATAAAAATGACAAAGTATCGTGATCCAATAATGCTTGGTACAAGTGAAGGTCCCCATACATCATAATAGATTAAACAAAAAGGAAAGTTTGAAATGAAAGGATTATTATTAAAAGGTAAAACATGTTGTTTGACCTGTTTACATGCAATAAAGTTCAAACCTTTCTTATTAACATGACCTAACAATCCACTATAAACTAAATGGCGAAGATTACTCAAAGAACAATGACAAAAACGTTGATGCCATTATGACAAAGAAAAACTAGAAGAAACAACACATAATCGAGACACATGAGATTATTAGGGAATGTAAAGACTGGTGAGTTCAAACATACGCCCAACTTTATGACCTTTTCCAATGATTTCTCCCGTCTGAAGGTCCTGCACTTGACAACCTCGAAAAGAAAAAAATAAACCAATTCCAGGTCCAATAGAAGCAAGCCCTACGGCCAATCCAGCAGCAATAACGGAAGCGGCGGAAATCAGTGGATTGATCATATCCCGAATCACATAATTGTTCAAAAAAGATAAGATTAAAATTTAAACTTGGAATCAAGAAAGTATCGTGTAAAGATAAATCTGATGAAGAAATAGATCATTTATGACTAACATTCATATTAGATCCATCAATAATATAAATGGATGATGGGCCAGAAAAAGTTGCAAGGTCAGTGAAAATCTTGGAAGAATATGTCATGTGATTACAATATGCTGAATCAAAGTATCAAGATGAATTTCCTAAAGGAGTAACTAGAACTGCATGGCTGTTACCAGTTGAAGAAAGGAGTTGTCTGAGGAGAGATTGAAGGTCAACTGATGAAGTCCCATAATTTATGGTTATTGCAAGAACTTGATTTGACGGTTGATTCAAATGAGATTGATTTTTTTTCCTGAGGAAGAGTAGGAAAATTCTCAATCAAGTGATTTTATTAACAATACCTGCAAAATAGAGGACAATTTCTAGATATATGATCCTTGTTCTTACATTTATTGTATTCAATAACTAGGCAATCATGTAAGACATGACTAGTTTGGTGATAATTGCGACAAAATTTGACACCATATGTTAGTGGCTGCAAAAATGAATTATTCACTAGCTGCGTTAAATTCAAATGAGTTTCTTTAGATTTTAGGCAAGGAAAGGCATCCTCAAGAGTTGACAAAGGTTGTTGGTAAGCAATGCAACACGGGTTGGTTCATAATCATCAGTAAGAGCCAGAAAAATTAAATTAATTTGTTATTGTTGCAGTAAGCTAAAAAATTGACAGCAGCATCAGAATTTTTAAGAGTTGGTTCAGTCAAGATTAATTGATTCCAGCTGGATTCCATCTTCGAGAGAAATTCATAGACAAGTTCCCCTTTTTCTTGTATCAAGATGGCTATCTCCTTCATCAATTGAAAACAATGGGAAAGATCAGTAATAGTACATCGTTGAGAGAGATGATCTCATACATCTTTTGCAGTGTCAAATTATCCAAATTGGAGGCGAATACTTGGAACTGAAGTATTTTGAAGCCATGTAATGATCTGATGATTTCGGCTATCCCAATCTTCCAAACTATCAACAAACTTTTCATTTGTTTCAGTCTCTGTTTCCTTTGAACAGGTTAAATCACCTGTGACATATCACCATAATTTTTTCCCTTTAAAAAAACTACGCATTGCCTCACTGCAATGATGATAGTTAGATCCATTGAGAACAACATAAATAAGTTGAGAAATATCATTCTTGTCCATGATATTCTCTCAATGAATTGACGTCAACAAAAAAAAGTGAAAGACAGAAGAGACCCAACAAAGTGATGAAGTAGTAATTGCTATCAACAAAATACCACAAGAAAAATAGAATAGTGAATATGACTTTCAACAATCTGAGGAGGCTCTGATATCGAAACGAGACTGAGAAACACAAGAAAATCTGGAGAATTGATAACTCTATTCATCATTGAATAAAAAAGACTACAACCCTATTTGTACACAAGAAGTTAAGAAGAAAAAATAAATAATATACCTAGAATGTCTAAATATATACTTTACCAAAAAATTTTAACCGTGAAAAATAGAGTCTGATTGAAATACTATGAAACTTTCTTATTTTTTCGTGCAATCTTGTACTATGAAACTTTCTTATTTTCTCGTGCAATCTTGTACTTTCTTTTCAATCAAGTCCTGGAACTACCTTTTTTCGATCAAGAAATATTCATTAACTTCTATTTCAACGTGATATTTGATTTTTGAGCCAAACACAACATAAGAATTAGAGTGCTATATTAAGTTAATTAGTTCATCCAAGGATCATAAAAGTAAAAAGAAGTGGAAGCAACAAAAGCAAAAAGAAGACACATAGAAGGCAACATAGTTGGGACGGTAAAATGACTGAGGAGTTTGTTCCAAGGCACCTACCGATGCGACAGGAAAATCAGAACCATTTGGCAGTATCAATAGGTTCAACAAGATCCAATAAATCCTTAAGAAAGTATGAATTATCAAGTGTTGTTGGATAGGTTTGAAGAAGAAGACAAGAGAAAAATACTTCAAGTTACTTTTGATGGACAATCAATCTTTTTTAATTCATGCTTTATTAATAGAAAGTTTGAGGCCGACAACTCAACTTTCTTCTTGATTGACATATTTTTACATTATTTAAGTATCCTCATTTGTAATATCATCATGGAGTGTATTACAAACTCTGTGGTGATAAAAAAATACTTAGTTCTCTCTAGCTCTTATTTTCTTCATGTTTGTTACGTAGTAGAAGTTAGGCACTCATTAGGATTAGTAAGGTAAGGGCTAGCCTCTCCCCCCTTGCTTGCAGTTATCCCTATTGATATTTTTTATGTTTAATAAAAGGCCGCTAGACACTGTCTAGTGGTAAATTTGCTTTAAAAAAAGAGAGCATAATTCATTATATTGAATCTCCTTATTCAAATAAATGATAATGACAACTACATCTCGACCTTGTACAAGTTACCGTGAATATATGAATCCTCACCAACTGAACCAAATTTGTCAAAAAGTAGGATTTCCAAATAAGCTCTCAAAAAAGTTAGAAGCACTAAGAAGGAACAAAATTCATCTCCAAGCTCCATAGTTTTGTTTTATAAAAAACTTTGTATCTCCATATTAGGAGATTTTAATAGCTTAGTTGGTTGACTTTCCAAAAGTAGTTGATTTGCCGGTTGATTTAGTTCCAATCGAGAAGCTAAATTTGTTAGTGTTGGAGGAATTAGAAGTACCCCTCGTGTACATATATATTACGAGGCCAACTCACTAATGATTTAGGAATTACTTAATTTTGTATGAAAAGTTAGTTGATGGCAATTTAGAAATTAGGCAAGCTGTTAAGCTAGCTGTCAGTTAGTTGAGAAATCTAACAATGTATATAAGGCACTTTTGCATTGTAATTACGCACTTAATTCATTTTCACTGAAATAAGATTCTTCTTCTTTCTTTCTTCTCTCTACTGGATCTGTGAATGGTGAATCTGAATTGATCAATTGTGTACAAATTAAGATGGTATCAAAGCTTTATACCCACGATCAGTGGCGGAGCCACCCTATCTTTAGGGGGTCATCCGACCCCCCTTCGGCGGAAAATTATATTATTTTTACATGGTTAAAATATTTTTTTATGTATATATAGTAGATGTTGAACCCCCTTCGGCTACTTCGTGTGTTTATTTCTTCAGATTTTGAACCCCCTAATTAAAAATTCTGGCTCCGCCATTGCCCACGATTGTGAAGTTTGTTGATGCTGAATTGTGCAATTTCGAGCTTAGCTGAGCTTCATCAATGGCAGTTCCTAAGTTCGATCACAATCATGCTTTGTTTCTACACCCTTCCGACACCACATATGGTTCTATTATTCCGATGCAATTAACTAGCTCCGACAATTATTCTATCTAGCACAGGGCTTTGCGTATTCAACTACTTGGAAAAAACAAGCTAGGGATCATAGATGGCAACTAGAAAAAGGAAGATTTTGGAGCATATTTAGGGCTTCGATAGGATCGATGTAATGCAATTGTTCATGGATGGATCATGAGCTCTGTCACACTTGAATTGCACATAGGGATTGTTTATGCAACCAGTGCAAGAGCAGTCTGGGAGGATCTCCGTGAGAGATTTGACAAGGTAAACGCTTCACGGATCTATCGTTTGCATAAAACTATAGCCACTACAGTGCAAGGCAATGATACTATTCCTAGTTATTTTTCTAGGCTATGAAATTTATGGGATGAATTTTCAAGCATTATACCACCTCCTTGCCATTGTTCTGGTTCTAAGGATTTCTCTTTGCATTTGGAGAGACAAAAATGATGCAATTTTTAATGGGCCTTAATGAGACCTATGATCAATCACGTAATAAAATTCTTATGATTGAGACTACACCTACTATCAACAAGGCCTATGCCATGCTTATTGAGAGGGAGAGCCAAAGATCTATAGGATCCTCTTCAATGAGTGGTGAGGGTAGAAATCTAGTTGCTCTTATGGCAGGGAAGGGGATGCATAATAATGTTGATTTTGGAGCTCATGTCACAGAGAGGGGAGTACCTTATCGTTATAACGATGGTACCTCTCAAAATTATAATAAAAGGAAGAAGAATTAGGACCTGAAATGTGACTTATGCCACCTTCAAGGTCATGTGGAAGCTAAATATTTCAAGCTACATGGCTATCTACCAGATTGGAAGTTTAAGAAGAAGGGAGTTGTTAATACTGGTAACTCTGCTTACATTGTGCAGGCTGATAATTCATCTGGAATGATCTCAGGTGCATCTGGTGTAAGGGACAAAGGCATAGATCATCTAGTTCCTAAAGATCTTCCAAGAGCACCTCAAATGTGTAGTGATCAACATGGACACATTTTACAGATGCTAGATGGAGATATTTCAACTACCAATGTGATGGCCAACATGGCGGGTATGGCTCACATTTCTATGTCCCCATTAACAGACTTAAAGTGGATAATTGATAGTGGTGTCACTAATCACATGGCCTCTAGTTTAGGCATGTTACATGATGTAAAAGTTGTTAAGACTGATCAGAACAGGAAGGCGCACTTACCAAATGGAGGCATGACCTTGGTATCGATAGTTGTACACTTACAAACACATGAGAGTTACATGATGTCCTGTTTGTGCCAAAATTTCACTATAACCTTTTATCTGTACCAAAAGTTACCAAAGAACTCAACTGCTTTGTATCATTTTACCTTGGATTTTGTTTATTCCAGGATCTTTCTAGTGGGAAACTGATGGGGATTGGTAAAGAAAAGGATGGACTCTACATTTTGGAACAACAAAGATCTTCTACGTCTGAAGTTCCTAACAAAGTCACAAGTTTTTCTGCCCATGATAATCAAGGAGATATTTTGCTATGGCATAGGAGATTAGCACATGCTTCAATAGGTTTATTACATGATATGTTAGGTCACTGTATTGATAATTGTAAGTCAGTTTTAAACAAATGTGAGATTTGTCCATTGGCTAGACATACTAGGCTTCCTTTTCCTAGTAGCAGCACAAGATCTACTGCAATGTTTACATTGTTGCATCTAGATGTGTGGGGACCCTATAATACTCCAACATTTGATGGCAACAAATTCTCTCTCACCATTGTTGATTATTTCTCCAGAACTGTATGAATTTTCTTGTTAAAATTCAAGAGTGATGTGTTGTCAGTTTTAAAACAATTTTTCAGAATGATTGTTACTCAGTTCAATACTACTGTTAAAGGTGTCAGGACAGACAATGGAGGAGAATTTATTAATAGTCATTTATAGGACGAGGTTGCTAGGGCTCTCAAATTTCAGGGTCATATACCACTCTAATATTGGGGTCACTGTTTACTTACAGCTGCATATATTATTAATAGATTACCTTTTCAGGCTCTAGTAGGATAGTCCCCTTTTGAGGTGGTTTTTGGGAAGAAGCCTTGTCTTACTCATTTGAAAACACTTGGTTGCCTATGTTTTGCAAGCGAGTCCGGAACCAAAAGGGCAATAAAAATTTTCAAAAATTTCAAAAGGGCAACTAAATTATTTATCAAACCAAAAGGGCAACAAATTTTAACAGCGTCTAAATCAGGGTTTTCGCCGCAAGGCCCAGAAACCCATGCGCCTTACAAGGCTCAATAGCTTTTAGCCTTGTAGGGCACAACCTTCTTGAGCCTTACAAGGCGCAGGGATGTCTGTGCTTTGCAGGAATTTTTTTTAAAAAAATTGGTTCAACATAAAAAGTGTTACGTGAATTCTTTTTTTCTAAAAATAAGAGGCCGTTTGAATTGACTTTAAAAAATAGCTTTTAAGTAAAAAATAAAAAGTAAGGGAAAACATACTTCTGGTTTTTTAATTATTCAATAAAAATTTAAGTTAGTTTAAACCTTGTTCGTCAAACACTTCCTAACTTATTTAAGTAATTTTTATATTTGTCAAAAATTTACAAAAGTTATAAACTGACGATCTTTTGAGATTCTATTATTTTTTTTAGTACTATCCAACCAACTTTGTAATTTCATTTTTTTTTACATTGTTGAAAAAATATGTTTTCAAAATAAGCATGAAACATGAATTTATAATAAGTGTCAATCCAAAAAATATGGCACAATGGCCTATGTGCATTTCAGGAACAACATACTATGTGCCTCTCCTCAACACTGAAGTGACATGACAATTGCTTTTGCTTTACTGGAAAATAAAATTTTGCAGTGTTGATTTGATTCAACACTGCAAGGTTTTAAAATATAGATAAAGATTTTGCGTGTTAAATTTTTTAAGTGTTGATTTGATTCAACACAAAAAAGTGTTATGTGAATTTTTTTTAAAAAAAAATAAGAGGCCGTTTGAATTGACTTAAAAAATAGCTTTTAAGTAAAAAATAAAAAGTAAGGGAAAACATACTTCTAGTGTTTTAATCATTTCAATAAAACTTTAAGTTAGTTTTAACCTTGTTCATCACACACTTCCTAACTTATTTGAGTAATTTTTATATTTCTCAAAAATTTACAAAAGTTATAAACTAACAAAGTGGTAAGCCTATTAGTTTCTCTAGATATACCAACTCTTGTAGAGTTATCATATATTCACAATGGTTTTGCTAACACGTCATTTTTCAACATGAAATCTACATCAATTTTTTTTTATGTTAGATGCTATCCAAATTTTAGTAGAATAGTAAGAATGGAAAGTACCTTCTTGAAATAAGATTCTACCAAATTAATTTGGATGGAAAGAATCATGTTATGTCTGTTTTTTTACAAGGTGAAGAAGCTAGAATGCCTTTTGTTACAAGGCGAAGAGGCTAGAATGTAAGTTTACTTTGCTTACATTCACAGGCTGAAGAGCTTGAGTGTTAGTTAGTTCTACAACATCATGATGTAATGTCATGTTCTTGGAGATAACAATCAAGTTAAAGGATTTCAAATTTGAAAGAGAAAGTTTTAATTTCAAATTTGATTTTTATGAGATATTTAAAGTGATTTGATGATGAAATTTGAAGTCATTTCATTGAAGATTTAGCTTAGTTAATTATGAACTACAAGCAACTGAAAATCGTAGAAATGTTGTCCTTCATATTTTCTATTTGAAATCTCTAGAAGTGTTGTCTTTTATATTTTCTATCATGTTCCCTTATATGTTGTACTAAATAATATCAAATTTTCTAAAATAATTGTTGTGAAAAAAGATATATTTTTGAAGGATTCAACACGTATTCATGGGTTTGGCATGGTCGTGAAGAGAGAATATATTTGAGAATAAGATCACTATCTATTGACTTGCATAATAAATGACTCCGGAGCCAAAAGGGAAACTTTTTTCTTCCAAAATGTATAAAGGGCAATTGAAATTTTGAAATACAAAATTTTTCTAAAGGCTTTTCAAATATGCATATATAATGGAATGATTGTCCTTTTATTTCAGTGGTAAGTTTTTGTATGAGCAATCTGCCAAAATATGTGACTTTTGATGAGCATCTCAAACTTAGTTTTACCCAAAATCTTTACTAAAACGTCTTTAAAATATAATAATTACTTTTTAAAATAGTGGATTACAAGTCAGAAAATCTACCACTCAGGTTGCCTATACTTCTTAGTGCACATTAAATCTCCAATGGTTGCCACATTTCCAACTTCTCATTACAATTTCTTCCTCAAACAACACATTAAAAGCCTAAAAGTTGCCTGAACTTAACACATTAAACAACACATTTTTTGTTTATTCATATATTGGAAAAGATTCAACCACTAATTACATCAACTTGTTTAAACACTAGGGTCCTCTTGTAAAACCAATTTTTTTTTATAAAAAAAATAGCCTGCAAAGCGCAGACAGCCTTGCGCCTTGTAAGGCTCATGGCGGTTGCGGCTTGTAGGTGCATGGGTTTCTGCGCCTTGCGGCGGAAATCCTGATTTAGACACCGTTAAAACTTGTTGCCCTTTTGGTTTGATAAATAATTTAGTTGCCCTTTTGAAATTTTCAAAAAAATTTGTTGCCTTTTTGGTTCCGGACTCTTTTGCAAGCACACTTCCTAGAAATGATAAATTTTCTCCTATAGGGCAGTGAGATCAGTGTTTATGGGCTATTCTAGTGTTACAAAAGGTTACATTTGTTTTGATCTTCAACATCAGAAATTTTTTGTCAATAGGGATATGGTCTTCCATAAGGACCAGCCCCCTTTTCAACACATTCCCACTGTTGCTAATCCTCATTTTATTTTATTTCCTACTCCACCTGATCTCACCAATATTTCTGACTTCTCAGATGTTCCTTCTGATATAATTTCTAGTTCATTTTCTCCTATTAGTTCATCCTCCTTCTGTTGTTCCTGTTCCTATGTCATCCCCTCTACATCCTACTCCACCTCCCACTACATAGTCTCTTCGAAGGTCTACCAAGCCAACCAAACAACCTCTTTGGTTATCTGATTTCGTTTCCAAACTTTCTACCAATGTTGTTTTGTACCCTCTTGCAGCCTCCATTTCTTATGGTCACCTATCCCCATCTTACCAAAGATATTTGCAGGCTTTCTCTGCTGTTGTTGAACCTACTTCTTAAAAGGAGGTTGTTTCAGATGTTAGATGGTTGGAGGCTATGAAATCTGAATTACAAGCCCTCCAGGATAACCATACTTGGGATTTAGTTCCTCTTCCTAAGGATAAGGTTCCTATTGGTTGTAAATGGGTATACAAAGTTAAATTGAAGGCTAATGGTGATATTGAAAAATTTAAGGCTAGGTTGGTGGCCAAAGGTTACACTCAAACGGAGGGGCTTGATTTTCATGAAACATTTTCTCCTGTGGTTAAAATTGCTACTATTAGGACTGTTCTTTCCTTAGCAGCTCAACATAACTGGCATGTCCGCCAGTTAGATGTCAATAATGTTTTTTCTCTAAGGAGACCTTCATGATGAAGTCTATATGCAACTACCTGAGGGTTTTGCAAGTATAGACTTATCAAATCCCTCTATGGTCTCAAGCAAGCAAGCAGACAATGGAACTTAAAGTTAAGTGAGGCATTATTGGAGTCTGATTTTGTTCAAAGCAGCCTAGACCATTCATTATTCATTAAAAAGCAAGGATCAGACATGGTGGTAATTCTTGTTTATGTGGATGACATGTTGGTCACAGGGAGTAGCTTGAGTCTTATAGAACATACTAAAGCCACTCTACACAAGGCATTTAAAATCAAAGATCTTGGTGAATTGAAGTTTTTTCTTGGTATGGAGTTTAGTAGATCCTCAGAAGGAATCCTAATGAACCAAAGGAAGTATGCCTTGGAGATTATTTCAGATTTGGGACTAGGGACTGCTAAGCCAGCTTGGACTCCACTTGAAGCCAATGTGAAGCTGACAAATCAAGAATTAGACTGCCTTACATGGGAATTAGGTGATGAGCCATATGAAGATAGGGAGCAATATCAAAGGTTGTGGGGAAGATATTATATTTAACTTTGACAAGACCAGACATTGCATATTTAGTGCAAACACTCAGTCAGTTCTTGCAACAACGGAAAAGGTCACACTGGGAGGCAGTTGTAAGGGTGATGAAATACATTAAAAGAGAACCAGGACTGGGAATACTATTGAGTAGCAGAAAATCAAACAAACTAAGTGTGTACTGTGATGCAGATTGGACAGCATGCCCAAATACAAGAAGATCAGTATCAAGATTTCTGGTTAAACATGGTGAGACACTATTGTCATGGAAGTCCAAGAAGCAAAATGTAGTCTCTAGAAGTTCAGCAGAAGCCGAGTACAGAAGCATGACCAATGTTGTTTCAGAGTTAGTATGGATCATTGCTTTATTGAAGGAACTGGGAAATGAGGTTGAACAACCAGCTATGGTATACAGTGATAGCAAGGCAACACTACAAATAGCAGCTAATCCAATGTTTCATGAGAGGAAAAAACATATAGAGATTGATTGTCACTTTATTAGACAAAAAATACAGGCAGGAATGATGAGAACAGAACATGTAAGCTCCGAAGAGCAACTTGCAGATATACTAACTAAAGGACTGCCTAGATCACAACATGAATGTTTAGTTGGCAAGCTTGGTGTGTTTAATGTTTTCTCACCCACTAGCTTGAGAGGGAGTAATGATTTAGGAATTTCTTAATTTTGTATGAAAAGTTAGTTGATGGCAGTTTAGAAATTAGGCAAGTTGTTAAGCCAGTTGTCAGTTAGTTGAGAAATCTAACCGTGTATATAAGGCACTATTGCATTGTAATTACGCACTCAATTCATTTTCACTGAAATAAGATTCTTCTTCTTTCTTTCTTCTCTCTACTGGATTTCACTGTGAATGGTGAATCTGAATTGATCAATTGTATACAAATTAACACTCACTTGCATAATTTGGGGGAATATTAATTAAACTTCTTTTATACATGGGATTGCAAATGAATTCAGACAAAGTTCTTTCTTGAAACGATTGGATGGAGTTGGTGCAGTTGGCGTTAAAGGAATAAGGCTTGCTGTCAGAGTCAACAAAGAGTAGGGTGGTGTGGATTTTTTTGAACGTTGAAATTTCGTTTTTTCTAGTTGCAGAGAAGTTGTTTAATTTCTTTGTTTAGTTACAGTTATCAACATATAATCCATCCTCCTTAATGTTTTAGGAAATTACTTATTTTAAAAAAGGAAATTACTTATCAAAAGATTACCAAGATACATCAAACATTGCTTACAAAAAAAATATAATTTAAGTTCCCACGAATATAGTCATGGTATGCTTAATGCCAACTGTGCATTGTTTAAGCTATCAAATAACAAATATTATTTTGTTTAATTTGCCGACACAATGAAAAAGCTGGTAAAATAACAATTATGCATTCTTGTTTCCAATGAGGTATATATTTTCTTTTGCAAAGCATAAATAGATAAGTACAATCCCGATTGTTTTTTCTTTTTTTTTTTAACCTAAGTATGTTAAATTTAGTCAATATGATCTCACATAAAGAGGTTAGCAATTGAATCAATGAAAGTGCATAATTATTTTTGACTATTTTCATCTCTTGAATAGTAGATTGTCATTTATGTTGCTTAACCAATTTATCTCTTGTAATTTGTTCTATTAAAACTTTTCTTTCTTTATAATCTTGTAAATTTAATACTTCCTATTTAATTTGGGTTGATTGGTCAAATAATAATAATATTTACTATTTACTTTGGGTTGATTGGTCAAAGAATAATTAATATTTACTATTTATTTTGGTTGATTGGTCAAAGAATAATAATAATAAGATTTACTATTTAATTTGGGTTGATTGGTCAAAGAATAATAATAATAATAATAATAATAATAATAATACTTACTACTCCCTCCGTTTCACAAAGAATGATCTCCTTTCCTTTTTAGTCAGTTTCAAAAAAATGACCTCTTTCCTTTTTCGGTAACATTTTACTTTTTGCTTTCCACGTGTCATGTTTAAGACCACAAGATTAAGGGCAATTTTGTACATTTGACATAACTTTAATTTAGGACCACAAGATTCAAAAGTCTTCTTTAATTTCTTAAACTTTGTGCCAAGTCAAACCAGATCAATCTTTTTGAAACGGAGGGAGTATTTAATTTGGATTGATTGGTCAAAGAATAAAATCTAATGTAAATCAAATGTATATAGAATGTCATTAATAAGATTTTAAAATATAATCTTATCCGAACATCTCACACCAATTATAAATATCCTTCTTTTGTTCCTTAATTTTTCATTCCTCAATTGCTTTCTCTAATGCAAATCGAGAGCTACAGATTTTCAAACACAACTTCTTTCTCTCTTTTCTTTCTGTTTTTCAACGTCTCAATATATTACAACATCTAGGGTTTAGAGAGGTCACATAATACATTTATCATAGCTTTAATTTGTAAGATCATAAAGAGAGAAACCATGTCATTTTTGACAACATTGAAGAAAATAATGAAAAATGATGTTGGAGTCAACACCACCTTCGTTGACTCCGACAACAAGCTATTTCATTCCTTTAATGCAATTGCACCAAGTGATCCACCGGTCATTTGAAGGAAGAACTTTATTCGAATTAATTTGCAAGTCCACTATAGGGTGTGACAAAATCAGATCCAAACTCCAACATATAAGCACAGGTATCACATTTTTCACATATATAAATTGCATCTGGGAGTTTTGTAGACTTTCTGATAGATGGTTTCAAAAGTAGAAATGGTTAGTAATTCAACAAGCTAGCGGCGACAAGGCACAAAATTCCATTGCAACTGCCCATAATATTAACGAAATCGCTACCACACTCAAATAAAAAATCTAAGTGGTTATCTTGATTCAAATTTTCATTGTTATGGAACAAAGCATAAATATCTATTTCAATGTTTCAAGAGTAATTTCAAATTGGGATATGATTTTCTTGTTTTCGATTGAGATGCATAGAAATAAAATTATGACTGGTAAGAAGAGATAAAATATTTAGGGTTGATAACAAATTATGACACTCTCTTCTTACCAACCCTAATTTTATCTATACGCATCTCAATTGAAAACAAGATGATCACATCTTAATTTAAAATTACTCTGAAAACACCAAAATAAATATTTATGCTTTGATATGTAATAATGAGAATTTAGATCGAAGATACCCACTTAAAATTTTCATTTGAGTGGTTCCCTTAGTATTGTGGGATGTTGTAATGGAATGTTGTGTCTTACCGACGATGACCTGATGAATCACTTGAAATTTTTTTAATTTTTGGATTCCATTTATCAGAAAATTTTGAAAACTCCCAAAATCAATTTATACATGTAAGAAATATACGATACCTTTTCTTATACGTTGAGGTTGACTTTGATCTTGTAATGAACTCGAACAAAGTTCTTCCTTCAAACGAGTTGGTGCAGATGACGTTAAAGGAATAATGCTTGTTGTCGGAGTCAACAAAGAGTAGGGTGGTATGGATATTTTAAACGCTGGTATTTCTATTTTTTCAAGCAGCTAGCAGAGAAGTAGTTTAATATCTTTGTTTAGTTATCAACATCTTCGTAAAGTTTTAAGGAAATTACTTATTAGAGAGTATCAAGATAAACACTTAATAAATTACTAGCTATTTTGATAGTGTTTCGACTACCATGGTTGTTCATTTGAGTATTTTAATGGTTAGGTTTAGTTTATATATTCTAACTATGATAATCGGCAAAGTCCAACTAGTATAGTCAGCAAATATCTTCCGGCGTTCAATATGCCGACTACTCTGGAGGTCATCGAAACTCTATTTTCCAGTCGGCAGACAGCGAAATTATGTGTGTGTATTTCAAATGGTTAACAATAGCAGTCAACAAATATCTGATTTTGGGATCATCATTTAAGTCATAAATGTAGTCGGAATAATTTCAAACATTAAAATTTAATTATTTTGCCTGAACTTTTGATCTGTATTGTTCGCAATTTAGCTCATTTTTCCTGAAACTAAACTAGATGGAAGTTTCAACAAGAGCAATGAGAAAGCAGGGCTTGGGAGAACGTACACTTATAGATGAAGAGGGACAATTTATCATGACATTTCTAGTATCAGCTCAATGTACCTCTCACAAAATAGCACAATCCTGTAACTTCTTTCTTTTCCTGGTATAATAATTTTCATTTCACTTCTATTAATTTCTACATAATATATTTTCGGAGCCAAACATAATATAAAAGTGAGAGTATTATTAAGTTAATTAGTTTGTGTAAGGAATATTTTTTGTATTGAATGTCTTTCTTCAAATATCGAATAATGACGACAAACTATTGTATGTGGTCCAATTAGGTAAAAGTGTCAGCTATTTGATCGGCATCATAGACATGTACAACACGAACCCTGTTGTTTTCGATATGATGGTGGACAACGTGAAAGTCTATTGCAATATAATATGCTTCACACGGCTATGGAGGAGAAGACTAATTCTTGATCAAGAATGAGGTTCCAAGAATATCGCAATAAATAGTAGGTAACTAATGTACTATAATAACATATATGTAAGTCTGTTTATTTGAAAGATTGTATAGTAAGATAAATAAATATATCTTGGGATGAAATTAACTAAAGAGAGTAACTAATTTGGAGATTTGGTTCTCCTGTTTGTTATTCTTACAAAAAGTGGTTTCTTTTCTGTGTCATTCACACTACACCAAAAATTATTTTTAGCGGCAATTAATTAACGGTAATAGCTTAACTGTTGTTAAATATGTATTTTTAGAGATAATTAACATTCTTTGTGAATGTCTCTAAAGCCTATAATGACATTGAATCCAATGATAATTAACTAATAAAGGTAAAACTTTAGCACTCTTTACTAATATGTATATTTATTACCGCTAAAAGTTTTTTATTTTATTTATGGTAGTGTCAAAAAAAGGTAGGCCGTGTCAATCCTTCATTACTAAAATCTAGTACTAAGTAGCTATAAACATTTCAATTTTTTTGCTTCTTAATTCCCGTGCTTTAGATGCAATTATAGAGTTCATATTTACTATTTGTTTCATATTTTGTGATTAGCTCGAAATTTCAAAATTAATAAATTGTATTTTTGCAAATAAACTTCTCTTATGGTTTAGTATAATTATTGCCCATTTTCAGTTCTCCTCTTTTTTCTTGAAATCGTTCTTTCAGCTTAATCGATGTCTGTCAATAATTTAAGTTGTGCTCTGCACAATTATTATTGCATAGAAAAGGAAAAGGTGAAAAAACTCCATTAATGTGTCTAAATCGACAACGACTAAGGAAAGCAATAATAATGAAAAGAAAGAGTCGGTTATAATGATCACATCCAACATATATGATTTTGAACACACCATCGAAACCCTTTCCACAGTACTGAACAGTCAGCCCTGTTGTTAGTACAGATACCAAAATAAGTGTCGAATCATACTTACTTATAATATGACCTCTAACAGCTAGCTTCCCCTGGATTTCCTTTACAACAACCATCGGTGTTTAGTTTAAACCTGTTATGATAAGGTAATTTCTACCATCTTTTGACTCTTGTATGTAAAACTGGATTGTTAGTATACATTTGGTTTGTAAATTTGTTTAACAAGACTACTGATTAAGCTATTTTTTATTATTCCATTTATTATGAATGTTTTCCAAAAAACAAAAAAAAAAAAAGACGCAAAGGCCACAGTATCATGATCACCATGTGTGACGGACATGTTGGTAGATATATAAGCCAATGCTAATCCTCACATGTTGGTAGCTATGTTATTTTTCTTAAAACGAAGAAATAAAAAAGTAATGTCAAATAAAATAGAACTGAGAGTGTATATGACAGTAGTAGTGTAGTTAAACTATTGGATCTTCAGATGTTTTAAGGTTATCTAAACAAATAATTAATCTTCCTATTATTATCATCCTTGTAAATGGAAGTTCTCTTTCTTTGACACAAAACATGTAATCTAAAAGCATAATTTACGCATTTATTTCAATATCAAATGTAAATGATCTGAAAAAAAGTTATATTCAGAGGTAGCTTAAATATGTAAATGAGGATAAGAGGGAACTGACTGTTTCACCTCTAATCCTGAAGTTATGGGGTTCGAGTTACAAAGGGAGCAAAAAGGAGAGAGTTGTAATAAGAAATATCTGTTTGTGTATTAGTCTTTGACGTGACAGGTGATATCTATCTGGCTTCCCAAAAATATTGTTCCACCCAAATCGGATCCTCCAAAAATGCACTATGTGAAATCTAACACAGAAGCACTTGCATTTCATACAGGAATGCTCATCATCCAATTCACTTTAGAAAAACAACTTGCTGCAGTAGTCACATTCAAACAAATCCTCGTGAGTTTGAGAGAAATTAAGGGAAAGCAAGCATCAAATAGAAAAAAATCGAAACAATACCATTGTTGTGGTTACAGGCACATACTTGATTCACAACCGCCTTATATTCCTTTCCCACACCTCCTGTATTGAACATATTGTTTGCACATTAGATGCATATAGATACTCAAAAACACAACATAGGAGTTAATTTATACTTACTTGGGTAGTGATATCAATACGGTCGCATCCTTCAATCGCTTCGACTTCTTCCTTAATTTTCACAGCTGAAGCCTCCAGAGCGTTGTTCTGACACCTAATCAACATAATCTGTTTCAGTGTTGAAATATCTGCAAAGCCAAGGGGGATCTCCTCGAGCCTCTCACACCTTCGTATAACAAGTGTTTCAAGCAGGGGAAAGGATTCCTCCGATGCATCCCACCTTGAGATAACTAAGTTCACCAGTTTCAACAACTTTAGATTAGGGAAAGTAATATCTCCAAGGCACCACTCTTTTGATCGAGGAAAATACAGATTTTGTAATTGGAGATACTCCAGGCTTGATGGTCCAGCAATGAAGGGAATAGTGCTTGCTATACGAATCCCGAATAGTACCAACTTCTTTAAATTTAAAGGCAACTGTAACACGGATGGACAGTGGGACCACCTAAAGGAAAGGTGAAGTATTTGAAGGTGGGTAAGATCCTCCAATTTGGCAGAAGGGTAATTGTCCTCAAAAGTGATTGAAGTTGTTGAAGATTAGGACACCGACTTGCTAACACATCCACACTGTCAGTTTCATCAATAACAACTTGCCTTAAATACTTCAAATTTTCCAATTTAGAGGATCCTTCAAAGAGTCCATGCTTATCAAATTCAACATTATTCTTCACAACTAAAGATCCCATGATCTCAACTGCCATAATTTTTTCATTTCCCAAAAAGACGCTGGTAACACTACTTTATTATCCAAGTCAGTATCAGGGATCAAATTCTTCAAAATTAAAGTTTCTATATGGGGCAGATGTGATTCTGGATGAAAATAGAATTTATCTGCCCAAACTACAAGGTACTTCAGGTGATTTAGTGGTTTCAATGTAGCCGACGAAAAACGATCCACTCTATGAGAACTCAAATCCAAGACCTTAACAAGCCGCAATTCACTAATCTGACAGAAGGGATTCCAATTATAAAATATCCCTCCATTTGTCGGTATCAGTGACCTCAAGTGTTGGTGGAAAGGCTTCCGTATTTTGGAGCCTAGCGATCCAAACTTGGAATGCTCTTCGCTGAAATTAAAGCTCACTCAACTTCCCTTCCAGTCCACAGGCTGAAACTGGCTAGCATGCCCCTTTACTGCTAGCATAAAATTTTCTTCTCTACTCCTCTCCAAGCAAAAGTGACGCGCTACATCATGAACATGAAAGATTTTGACTTTTCCATCATAACTTTTCTTTGAAACCATTACACATTACTGCTAATAAGATCCATCAAGTAATCTTCAGCTGATTCAATGTTTTGCACGAATCCTTCTGCAGTCCATACACTTATCAGTTTAGACACTGGAATTCTTGTGTCCTCCGGAAACATCCCCATATAAAGTAGACAAGGCTTTAAACAATGGGGTAAGTTATCAAAACTCAACTGCATAGTCGCCAAACTATATTCTTCCAACTCACGATCAAGATAGTCAAATAAAGCATCTTTCACCTCATTCCACCAAGATTCTTCCATTTTCCTTTTTTTGATTATTCCAGCTAACAAGACAACCACTAGAGGCAATCCTTTGCATTTTTTTGCAACTGCTTGACTCACATCTTGTAGTTCAAGCGGACAATCTTCCTTTTGAAACACTTTTCTTTGCAACAATTGGTAACTCTCCTTTGTTGTGAGGGATGGAAGATGATAAGAATGAATATAGTGCATGACTTGCTCATCCACTTTTTCAAGTCGAGTTGTAACTATTATTCTGCTTCTATTTCCAACGTTTGGAAAAGAAAGCCTTAAGTCCTCCCATGCATACCATCCCACATATCATCCAAGACAATGATAAATCTCTTTCCTATTAAGTTTTTCCTCAACATGTCAGCAAGAACATCATCCTTATCTCCTTTGTCCTCGGAATCAGTAACTTGACTAAAAATATCTTGTAATAGCTCTCTCGGATTATATGTTTGGGAAACAGTGCACCATGCTCGAACATCGAAATGAGAAATAATGATGTGATTATCATACAACATTCTAGCACAAGTTGTTTTACCTTGTCCTCCCATCCCAACAATAGGGATGACATCTAGCTCACTTCTCCCTCGAGTCAGATATTGAATTAGTTTTTCTGTTGCTATCTCAAAACCCACTATATCCTCATTACTCACAGGATTGCTATGTCGAGTTGGAAGATGTTTAGATGGCTCTACCACATAGTGAGCAACGTCCACCGGCCCCATCTCAATCACCTCCACATTAATTTGCTTGATCTCTTTTAAGATTGTAGGAAGTGAGCAAAATATATGCAAAAAAACATTATATTTAGAAAGAATAGAGTCAATGGCAACCTCAACTTCATTTGCCAAATTGATGGTCTGTCTATGAAGATCTTTAATAATTTTATGTTCATGATGCACCTTTGCGGCATCTATGAAAATGGATGATAAAGATGACAACTCCTTCTCTAAAATGGATGTAAGAACTGATAGCTCTTCCTCCAAATTACCTAAACGAGGTTTCATCAGGAAATCTAAACCAGATTTAGATTTTGACATCTCATTTAGTTTCCTTAAAAGAGAATCCAGAAATCTCAATCCACCAGAAGTGGGGAACTGAGATGGCGTTCCCTGTTGCTCCGATCTCCCCTACGCCTAGGACGTTGTCTGGGCCAAAAGCCATAGTTAGTTGCTGTTTCTGGTTGTTTCTTCCTCCCGAGAGCCAGAAGTATTAAAGGAATGGCCATAGGAATGGGCGCATCATGACATCGTAAGATGTCTCACCCGAATGAATTGTAAATTTTAAGGATTTGTAATAAGTCTCCACTTGTTCCTTCAGATCTTTAGTTTTCTCCAATATCTTTATCGAGCTAAGACTTATTTTGCTACTGTCATCTTTGTTTAAAGAGCTAGGAAGAAGCTTTTGAACTACATATAGAACATCACCTGCTATAGCTCCAGCCTTTTCCATAACCTCATTCAACCATTTACCGCTAATAACATGATTTGACACATCAGCATCAAGGAAAACCAACATGAACTCTATTGCCACATCAATATTTTGAGCAGAGATGTTATTAGGAAAGATCTCAAGCTTCTTGTTCCTGAGATACATCAGCAGACTATGAAGATGATGTGAAAATCCTTTGGGTAATTTCTTACCCTTGAAAGTTCTTGATTGAGTAAACTTTGAAGCCTTTAGTTCACTGAGAAAAATCTTTTACATTTCCAACTCTACAAACACAATCAAGCATAATAGATAGGGCGGTTTATTAAAGATATCATACTCATATCTGTCAAACTCATCCTTATCATTAACAAAATTAGCAACAACGTTAACTGAAACAACATGACAAAGTTGTACCGCATTGTTAGCCATGAACTGAATTTGAGTCTCCAAACAATCCACCTTCTCTTCGTTGACACTACCATTTATCTCTATGGCATATAGGTATCTCAAAAATCTCATTTTCTTTTGAACAATTTTTAGTTGCTTTATAAATCTGTGTATTGCAAGTTTATCTTCAGGAGAGTCAGACATAACCCCTTCCAGTAACATCATCAATACATCATTTAGATTATTTCCGAGGTAATCCATATATTTCGACAGATTAAAATCATTCTTCTCATAATTATAACTTAAACTGGTTTTACCTTCAAAGAATTCCAACAAATATGATTCTAGCCTTTCCAGATTATGGTTAGCTTTCTGTACCTTTGGAATTCTCCTAAATAACAGTTGAAGCATTTGTATAGTCGATTTGGCCTTCTTTGTGAGTTTGACTAAGGAATCAGGCAAAAGAACATGATGATACTTTATAAAGTTTTTAAAAACTCTTAACACCATTTTAGTTTCTCAATTTGATCAATCTTGAAGCTACTCAGATTACCTCCACTCTTGATCCTTCTTTGATGATCTAACATTTCCTCAATTTCATTTTGAGCCATTTTTTGTTGAAAAATTCCTGCAAGTTCACCAACTCTTGGAATTAGGTTCATCAACAACATTTTTATTCATGTCTTTCAATGTTTGTATAGCTATGTTAATGCTTGTGAAAGATAATACATTTTATGTACCATTTCATCTAACAAATGGTGGGTATTATCTCAGAAAATCACATTTCACTCAACTTTCATATGGTCCACTCAACTAATAGTCTTTTTTTTTAACAAAAGGAAACTAATATCAAATATGTGATGCTAATGATGGAGGGTGGACCGATAAGAGCATTTAGGCTGACAAGCATCTAGTTGAATCATACATAGGAATAGTGAAAGTGAAAAAAATGAGTCAATACATAACACAAGTTCACTACACTTTTGAGCTCGACGATGCATATCCCCAAAGCTTGGCTCTAACAAGATGGTCATTATAATTATTCTACCCATAACTTAACCTATAGAAATGGAAAATGAAACATCAACTTAAAATTAGAAATGGAAAATGAAACATCAACTTAAAATCGCTTATTTTTATATCAAGCACATCTAATGTGTGTCTAAACTGTGATAGAAGTCGAGTTTCATCTTAAAGGGGGAAATGATTTTCCTCACTTATAAAAGGAATCATTTTCCTTACAATTTTCAAGTTCACAATACTTGCTTTAACTAACACTTATATATTATAATATACTTGTACATGGGCACATGTATTGCATGTGTACCCCATAATGATGAGTATGAACTATTAAAAACTCACATAAAAGGTCTTTAAAATTGTGTTTGAGTTAACAATAATGTAAAAAAAACTCAAATATGTCATTGAACCCAACTATTAATGAATGACATAAATGAACCTTTTTTCTCAAAGTTGAATGACATAATTGAGTTTTTTCCCTATTTATTACTCTCTCCGTCTAACAATAGTTATTCACTATACTATTTTGGATATCCAACAATACTTGTCCACTTTATGAAATCAATAGATAATTTTACGCTTAGTTCCTAATTTACCCTTATCATTAATTATAGTCATTTTCCTATTACATTTTTCTAGGCATTGTATCTATTATATTCAAAGGGTGATATGGTAAAATTACCATTTTATTTATAATTTCTTAAGAAATGTGCAAAGTCATTAGTGGACAAGTACCATTGGATAAAAGAGTAGTATAAAAAAACAACTAATGCATTCCCAATGATGAAAAAAAAAAGTGTGCGTGAAAGGAGAGCACGATTAGTAGCTTAGTTGGTTGGATGACTGTTCAATTCCCCTACCCCCAATTTGTATCAATAAAGACATATAACCAGCCATCTGCTTTTGAGCAGATCAGTTTTTGAACTTCAAGCACCATCCTTAAATTCGTTGATTTTTTTAATTAAAAAAATAGAAATTTAAAGATGAAAACAAAAATAAAACACTTTTTTGGCTGGTTCAACAGAGTAAAAACTATAATTATTATGTGTGATATCCATTTGTTATTATCTAACATCATATAAGAAATTAAAACACAAGTGTTTCTCAGTGCCATAGTTTTTCATACATGACAATCATAAATGTACTACATTTATATACATCAAAACCATATTCATAATATTTGTTTGAATTTGTAGTTTTAGAACCATGAAGTTTATTGGTAAAAACTTATTCGCACATAGCATTTACGTACACAAAATCATATCTAGGTAAAAGTAAAATGGATTAATTCAGCTCTTATAAGTTATATATATCAATTTAAGAACTTAGAGATTGAAAAATACCTGATAAAGATTGCAGTAGGAGAAAGACAGATCTAACAACAAAAGGAACAGATTAACTCATATATGATGGAGTGGATCTAAATGCTACCAAAAAGTCAATGCTTGTATTTTAAATGAATAGTTATGTTTTTAAATGGCACAAACACCTATGTATAAGATTAGAATTAATTAATGCATTACTATTTTATGCCTTTATTAGTGGCAGGTATACAGCTGTGTATGAACTCTCTAACTCATTAAGAATATCAATACCATCTCTCCTCAAAGTATATGGTAAAGGTTTTTTAGAAATTAGTCTTGGACACGTGCGTGGTACGTGTGTCGCATGTTAAGTTGTGTGGAGTTGTTATAACGATAATATATATGTATGTTATTCATGTATTCCATGCTAATTAAGTACAATAACTTAATTTGAAATATTTTAATAAAAGTGTGATAAGTTGCACAAAAATTAAAGAGAAATATACAAGCTCAAACCAATAACTTCAATTATGAAATTCTTATAATATATCAAGTATTCAATTTGATAAACGTTTCTTTTGTTTAATATGTCATAACTCATAAATTAAATGTCAAGTGTGATTTCAAAATATTTATTACTTCTTTATTTAGTGTAGGGGTAAAATGACAATCCAACTTTAAATTTTGGAGCTTTCCACTTTTAATAAAAGAAAATATTATTATTTTATTATTTACTATTTATTTATGATAATATGATGATAAGCTAGGAAAATAAAGAGGTACAGTTATGAAGTTGATTTTAAATGGAAAAATAAATTTTAAAAATGATTTTAAGAAAATAAATTAATAGGTAAGGGGTATTTTTGTAATTCAACTTTTGACTTAAATTGTTCTCACTTTTAATAATATATGATGATGCTGATTGTATGATTGTAGGATCCTAGTGGCTCAGCTGGTTAGCAACATAAATTTTTGCCTTGTTGGTCAGGGTTCGATTCCCCACCTTATAATCCCCTCCCCATTAGTCTGTTAACAAAAAGGATGAGACATAATACATAAATATGCTCTTTAATTTGGTCTCACTTCACATTTATGCCCTCTTACTTTGGATGTGCACAAATACACACTTAAACTTGTACAAAGTTGAACAAATAGACACACACATCTTATGTGGCATCCTACATGACAAATTAGTGTGCACAAATAGACACACACACGTCCTATGTGACATACTACATGGCAAATTAAGTCCTCTGTGTACTATGTCACATAGGACCCATGTGTCTACTTGTTCACACCCAAAGCTGGAGGGTATAAATGTGAAATTAGGTAAAGTTAAATGGCACATTTATGTTTTATGTCAAAGGATAAATATTCACCATTTATTACATGTACATCGAGGGCATATATACATTACTTTTTTAACAAAAGGTATATTCACTCTAAATCACAAAGTTGAGAAGGTATATATTAGAGCAAGGATAAATTTGATTTTTTTTTTTAAAAAAAAAAACTAAAACCTCTTTAGTATTGTGTTAAAATGACAAAAAATTTGCTCCCAAAACTATATAGTCAGTTTGATGTTTGCATCAATGAATTTTTTTTAAATCTATTTCAACTGAAACATTAATTTATTATTTTGCTGGCTTGATCTATAAAGTTCCCCTAGGTTCAAACCAAAGAATTTTTAGCATACCAAATATTATGAGAAACTCAATTAGCATTAGGTTGGGTTCTTCACCAAGGAGATGATGTTTTGTTTTCCCCCAAAAAGCCATCACCAATGGTTGTAAGTCATTGGTGTGGGGGGTTAGGCTTGACCCCAACCATGTCCATTAATTCCCAAAAAGATACAAAGTTGGAGGGGGGTATGAACCAGACCTCCAACTATAATATCTACACAAAAAAACCACCAGTGGAGGTGAGAAAAGGATCAAACTATACATCCTTTTCTACAAGACCGTTAGTGAAAAGAATTAGCTAACAAAAAAATTGTTCTTCTCATATTTTCTTCTCATGGTGGGGAGTTGCCATTTGTCTAGTTGAAGTAAACCTTTAACCTCACTCGGAAGTGTTGAAGGAAGGTATAGAAGGTTCTGTTTCCACTAGTTAAGGCAAGTTTAGCCAGAAAGTCAACAATGAGGTTAGCTTCCCTAAAACAGTGATTATTTCAACACTGATATTCGTGTTCCTTTGAGTGGTATCAGCAATAATATTTTCAACTTCCTATTGCGAGTTTCCTTGTTATTCAACATGTTCACAATTACTAGAGAGTCCATTTCCAAGTTGAAGTTGTTAAGACCATTATCAATGCAAGCAATCAAGCCAAATTTTGCAGCCATAGATTCTGTTTACATAGAGCTTGTGCTCTAAATACTCCATGGAAGGCAAAGTTGAAATCTCCATTTCTATCTCTGGAGATGCCACCAATCTGTAATGCCCCGTATCCAAAAAGTGTTAATGAACCAAAATCTCAGAACCTGCAGGTGCCACCTACGAGGACCACAGACAGTGATTCGTAGGTGGACCCACGGATCGTAACGGACCCCACCCCACCTAAGTCCAAAGGTCCAGGACCACGACTCGTAGGTCAGACCACGATCCATGGTTGGGGTCTGTGGTTCAAACCCCAAAATCATGGTCTCTGATGACCAACGACGGTTCACCAGGACAGACCGTAGGTCAGACCACGGTCCGTTGACTAGGGTCCGTGAATGGTCATCTGGCAGTTATTTTTAGGGGTAGTTGGGTCTTTTCCTAATTAATTAGTTCCTATACTATGTCATTTTGCCTATATTTAGAACCCCTATATAAGCCTTTTTACCCCCAAATTCACCCCACTTAATTCATTCTTCCTAAATCCCAAAAGAAAACCAAAACCTCCTCTCAAATATTCTTTCTCTAGAACTTGAAGAAAAAAAAGAAGATTTCACCTAGGGTTTCAAGCTAAGGATCCAAATTCTCCATTGAAGATTGGCAATTGGACTTGAGGTATGTTAGCTTTCATCCATGGATTCCTTCCACCCATGGAGTCCCCAAATTTCCTCTATTTCAAATAGTAGAATTACCCAATTAGCTAGGGTTTTCCTCTAACACCATGTGTTCTTTTGATTATTGATCTTAGTGGTTTGATTATATCTAAATATGCATGAATTGATGATTTACAATGCTTTTATGATGTTTCCCCTATGCATCCATGCAAACCCCCATGTTTTCCAAATTGTGATCTCATAATGTGGGTTGTCGATTATGAAAGAGAAGTTTTGTGATCTAAAGCATGAAGTAATAGAATTACATGAATATATGATAAAATACCTATCTAATGTTAGAAATAGATTTGGTGATTGAAAGTAGCTTTGAACCTTGAAAGGGCAAAGTATGAGTTTATGCATGATCTTATGAAACCTATGTAAACGCTTTAAGTGTGCTTTGAGAATGAAGTGATAATGTTGTTGTTGTGTTTATTGAAAGGTCATTCTCATAAAACACTTACAACCATACTGCGAAAGGTTTTCTCACATAGAAAGGATTCTTAGGTTGAAAGGCTATACTCACCTAATTGAATCAATGAATAAGAGCTATCTTAATGAACTAGCTTGGATTGGCAAAATGATATACCTTTCTTTGGATAATGAGAATAAGTAATAAAATACTATTCCATGGGAACTAAGCTTAGCACCAAGTGGATATTTACATTTAGATGGGAGCTCTCCCGTTAGTAGAGGTCGGGTTTCTAGAAGAAGTCTCATGAGATGGAAGCTCTCCCGTTAGTAGAGACCGGGTTTCTAGTAGCAGTCTCCATATCCCTTAAACTATGTTCCCCTGTAGGTTAATATCTAGTGGATCCACTTAAGCTAGATGTTCATGGTTCTACCTTAGGCAAGTAGAACAAGCCTTTTTGGTGTGGGAGATACCGGGTGATCATGTTTTAGCTCATATGGTCTCTATGTCGGTTAAATCTAATTTTCCCACAACAAGTTGATTAATGGACTAAGGTTACTTAAAGAAGAATGTCATATGTGTTCAAAAGCTTAAAAATGATTTATAGCTTGCATTGACCATGAAGTTATGATCTATGTTTTTCAACTATCTCTATTATGATGTTTAAACTCGATAAATTGCATAGCATGAAATGAAATGTCCTTCTTAGTATGTTTTAAATGTTTTTATGCATAGCTATCATACTTAGTGCATTTTTTTACTAACACATACTTTTACCTACATTTTTTCCAAATGTAGGGTCCGACAGGCAGGGTTTCCATTCTAGTGGCTAGCTAGAACTTGGACTTTGATTCTTTCCGAGCTTGGTGAGTCCTCATGGTTCGAGGATAGACATTCCTTTATTGTAGTTTCACTTTCGTATTTCCTTTTTGAACATGATGTATGGGCTAGGCCCACTTTCATTCTATTGTAATAGATGGGTTGAGACATGAGTTAGACTTCCGCTTTTCTATAAAACTCTTTTGGACTTAAATGTGGTTTTACAATTTATTATTCTAGTACTTTATGTTATGATATGCTAAGTGGCTTATATGGAGTCCTTTGGGGTTCTATATGCCATGTTACATCTAGGGGTACCTTGTGTCACGCCCCGAGCTACCACCGAGACGCGGACACGGGACCTAGGACCACAAGTGATCCCAAGCTAACCCTACTGGCATGATCATGAGCATACTAAAGATAATAAACTGACGCGGAAGCTAAATCATAAATAAATCTGAAAAGATGGGGAATACCCATATATTATAACTGGGATAAATGAGAACTGATGAGTTTAATACAAGGAAGATATAAACTCAATACTAAGTTGAATCTATCTATGTCTGAAATAAGCCTCTAAACTGACTAGAAGTGCTGGGACATTCCCCAGCTAAGTCTAGAAAATCTGAAACTAAAGACTAAAAGCGATAAAGATAAACATGTCACTAGTCCTCGAAGAATGAGGACTCACCACTAATGCTGCTGAACTGAAGATCGGGAATCGATCTAAGCGTGATCTGGATGCTGAGAACCTGAACCTACATCACGAGAAGATGTAGCGCACGTATGCGTCAGTACTTGAAAGGTACTGAGCATGCAGGATAGAGTAAAGCTGAAATAA
>JAJOOF010022893.1:0-41041 GCA_029582545.1 Solanum lignicaule | reverse complement strand
AGTAGACCCTCGAAAAAGGCTTCACTTGGAAATTTCAGATTTTGATACGGTTGCTCTAAAATTTGGGTTAGACCCATTTCCCACTCAATTTGACCCCCTAAACAAGAATATGACGTCGGATTTTCGAAAAACGAAACGGATTTTTTTTATATATAGCTAAACAAGTTTCCGGTAAAGCACATTTTTAAGAACTTTTTGGGTCATTTCAATTAAGGTATGGGGATTCTTTATCCTTGATTCCTCTTCCATTCAAGGAGCCCAATCAAAAGGTTTTTCAAATACACAAAACCCTATTTCTAATTCTAAGCATGGGTTCTTGCATTAAATGATTTTAAATGATGTTTCATGTTGTTATTAATGATTATTTATGGTTTTAAGAAAGAAATTTTTGTTAACCCATTTCTTCTCAAATTCATTAAATTTGGCCTAAAGTGGGTGTATTGATTTTGAGTAATTGATGAAGGATTATTGAGTGGTTTGATGTGGGTTGTTCTTATATGATCTTAGCTACATTGAATTTCTAGAAATTGTATAATGTGAGGTAGTAGCCTTGAATGGTCATAAATTGGGATTTAGCCCTTATGTTGGTTATTGGGTATTGTATAGCTTAGCTTGTATAGTTGAATGTTGTTATTATTATTGTTATTGTATTGTTAATTGTTGGAATATGAGGATGATGAAGATAGCCATGGAAAGAGGGTAAGTTGACCTAACTTGATGAATATTGTATAAGTGGCATGGAATTAAGTATTGTGCCTTATGGCCTTGAAAAGGTGGTAAGATGGCTTGATCTCTTAATATTGCTATAATTGATTCTTAGGTTGGATCCACCTTTGGTGGAAGTGTTGCTTGTTGCTTTTGAATTATGATTGTGGCAAAGAAGGGCATTATATGAGTATTGTGGTATTATTGTGTTCATATATAAATGAAGTGATATGTAAAGTTCTATATGAAGCTATATGTAAAGTTTAATGTGAAGCTATATGTGAAGATATGATGTGAGTAAGTTTATGTGATCTTGAGGTGATCCTATGTAAAGTGGATAGCATTGTGATTTAAAGTATGATTTCTTATGATGTATATATGTGATGATGTTGGATTATGAAGTGTCCTCAAATGATAATGTTGTGACTTGATTAGTAGACTAAAGTGTCTCTTCTTATTACTTAAAGTCTTGAATGGTGCCCTTACATAAGTCTAGCTTTCCTAAGTAAATGTATAACCTTGAAGGATGGGCCTTAGGGCCATGTTCCTTTCTTGAGTGAAATGATAGACTTAGAGATGGATGGAGCTAGAACGGCATGAGAACCCTTATCTAAGAATGTTAAATGAGCTATGCTTATGAATCTTGATTGGCTATGACTAAGAAATAGGACATTTCTTGGGAAGAGGTACCATGAGTTGGTTGAACTAGGAAAGGAACCCTCTTTACTACATATGTGATTGAATATTCTTTGGCAAACAAAGTTAGCACCGAGTGGATGTGGTTAGGAAGGCGGCCTAATTGAGTATGAGATTAGGCACAATGAACTTCCTTGGACATCCCCCAAACCATGTGCCTACATAGGTTGCTTACTAGTTCTACCCTTGGCAAGTAGAACAACTTCCACAGAGTAGGATAGACTCCGGATTCCATGCCTAGCTAGTATGGTCTATGTCAGTTATGCATATTCCCATTATGTGGGATGTGCACTATAGTTATTGGATAGGTTATACAACGTGTAGGTAGTAGTATGGGATGCTATCTACACATGACACGAGTAGGCTTTGAAGATACTAAATTGAGTTCCCTAAGTCTAACGACTATTATGTGAAAGTACACTTACGTGCTTGAATGTCTCTTAAGTGGTTTCTTAAAGAATGTTGGTCTATTGATGTTATGTTGTAAAGGAAATGTCCTTATCTAAGGTAATCTTGAGGAACACTTAAGTGTGCTTGAAGAGATTGTATGAGCGGTCACTTCTTGTCTCACTCAAGTGTGTCTTAAGGTTATATTAGGTAGAGGTCCTATGGTAATGAAATGGCATGTGTTCTTCTAAAGTTAAGCACGAGTTGGATATGGATATGTTGAGTATGTGTATGGTTAGCTATGGTCGTATATGCGAATGTTGACTTGTAATATATCTCTTATACTTGTGAAGTGAAGGTTTTACCAAAAATTATATGAAAGCATATATTCTTGTAAATGTCTGTTAAAGCATGTTTTTGCATGGTCTCCATACTTAGTACTTAATTGTGTTAACCACTTTCTTTCCCTTTTTGACTAAAGTGTAGGGATTGGGAGATGGTGACATGTCATGGCTACTTGATAAGTTTCTAAGTGTTGACGATGAAGACTTGGTGAGTCCTCATAGATTCGAGGACAACACCCTACATGTTCCTTTTGTGTATTTCTAGTATTGTGTTTAAGTCTTGTATGGGCTTAGTCCCATTGTTGTATTCATGTATTAGATGGTTTTGAGACATCATTTATAAAGTCTAGAAAGACTTCTGTTTGCTATTTTTAATGAAATGTCTTCTTTGTAAGGAGTGTTTTTAAATTCTTAGGGACTTTTATGATCTATGCGATGAATGAATGCTAAGGCTTGTATGAGACCTCCAAGAGGTCGAATATGCATGTAACTGCTAGGGGGTGCTCTCGGGTCGTTACAAGTGAAGCAACCTAAGCAACTCCAAAGCACAATCCCCTCCTAGTTACCACAACCTAAACTTGTAGTAAAATAGAAGAAAAGGGGTTAGTACAACACATGTACCAAGTATGAGGATATGCAAAACATGCTAAAAAGGAATTTGTTTGGAAGTTATGCTCTCATGCCATTTTTATAAAATCTCATGAACATCAACATATTAGTCACCTTACAAGTCACAACCAACAATACAAAGTCATATGCTTCACAATACATCATAAACATACATAACCTATTTACCTTTACCTTCTTGCCTTGGACCTCCACCTTAAGTAACCCTTAAAACATACCTTTGTGCAATGTATGGGCAACGTCCCATACCATCACCCACACTAAGGCACCACCTTAAGGTCACACAAAGACATTAAATGTACAGGCCAAACCTCAAACGACGAATATCTTCTAAAAGGGAAATAAGTGCTAGTCGATGTGTATAAACTGCGTAGAGAATAAAAAATCCATAATCATGGATTGTGGCTGAAATTTAAATATCCAGATCTTTATTCTATGATCAAGTATAATCAACTCCGTCGAAAATAAGTAATAGAATGACCTTACCTTAAATCTGCGGCTATAATTGTTGTCAAAAGATCTCATATCAACTTGTCATCATAGAATGACCATGGAACAATGTCTACTCTGAGATAATCTATATATTACCTGATCTAAGGCGTATTTTTATGCCTAGGAGCAAACTAAAACCCACACTTTAGTTATTTTTGAGTCAAATTCCCACTGTATTAATAATCTTTTGGGTCATGTTTATGCATCAGGACTAACCGAGAGTATAAGTGGGTGTAGGTTGGGAAGCAATAGAAAAAGGCAAAAAAAGTGACAATACATAAAGAGAAGTTCAGTCTGATCATAAAAGCACATAGGACAAAATGTCAAAGCAACAAAATGTACTTCAAAGTGAGGAAAAAAAACCCTACTCTGTGTCCTCTCTGCGTCGTAGGGAGGGAATTAATTATTTCAATCAATAGCTGCTGAAAAAAAGGATTTTGTATCCTCTCCACGTCGTGGAGAGGACAGCTTCAGAAAGCAAGAAAGGTCAAAATTAACCACACATCGTAGACCTGTAAGCCAATTTTTTGCGAACTTTCCCCAACCCTTAAATAGACTTGGATTTTATCATTTATATTATTCTTTTTCTAGTTTTGGAGAATGGCGACTTGGACGACTTGTACTTCAATTTTTAGATTCTTTTTTTCTTTTTCTTTTCTAAGACATTAGTAGCTAAAGACACTTATTCTAGGGTTGTTGTCACGCCCCGAGTCTACACCCTGGATGTGGCGAGCACTCCATAACCATTTTTGGTCCCCAAGCGAACCCTTGGTCTAGTTGACTACCTAGCGGAAGACATACTCAAGCAAATAGGAAAGTTTAAATGTATAATCAAACTCAATAGTCTCAAGTAAACTCAATAGTCTCAATTAAATTCAATTCAAATAAATGACTTGAAATACCTAAATACGTATAATTAATAGTCTTAATATCTCAAACCAGAAAGGAACATACTAAGAGACTCATCAACTCTACTTCTCTACGAAGCTAATAATACTAGGATAGAAGCGGGACCAGACCCACAACAACTCAACAACAGCAAAAAAATAAATGCGAAATCCTCCAAAAACTAAGGAGGCTCAGAAGAGTTAACTGGAGTGCAAGTGATGTCAACGAAAAGTGTGTTGATGAACCTAAACACCTCTATTTGAATCATAATAAGATGCAAATCAAATGACATCAATACATTTAAGGTACAAGTACGCAAAGAAAAATAAATGTATAGATAACTGAATTGATGTGACTATAAGAATACTCAACTCAACTTAACTCAATACAAAAGGAATAATAAATTATTAAATTTTCAAGGCTTCATAAATAGAAGATACTAACTCAAGGATGTATATGAAAAAACAATAACTTACTCTTAACTCTTATTTAAGAGATTCTCTAATCAACAACAATAACTATGAGCTATGTGATAATACAACATTTCCCCACACCAGAACTGTCATATACCATGCAGGTGTATCGAACACCTCGACTAAGTGGATCCACTAAGCTACGCTCCAAATTATTAAGGAGTAATCTAAAAAATATGATCCTATACCCATGCTGGCTACATTGTTTATGAGGAATATGAGTTGTTTGAACTCATCCCCATATCGATGCCCAATACTACTCCTAACAAATATATATATACTAATGCTCAAGTAGAAACATTCTTTTTTTTGTTTTAAGGTAATTACTCAAAATAACTGGTTTTAAACAGGTAATTGCTGTGAAATATCCTGAACTCATAAACTCTCTTCCGAATTCAAAGTTGCTCTTCTCTCAATATAAAATGTTACATTTGGGAGTAATTAGATTAAGATCATTTTTGGTTAAAAAAGACTCTCAATAATGACTCCATAAAACTCTTGATCTTTCCTTTTAAACAAAATTTGGTTTTGAATATGCATTAATACATGGCATTAGGATATGAATGAATTTTCTAAGGTAAATAGGAACCATAAGAGCTAATACAAGGAAGGAAAGTGTGGCCAACTCTTAAAAGAACACCTGTGAATTGAAACAAAGAGGAATTGGCAAAGCGAACCCTGCCTCACAGGTGGCATGGGGTGCCATGTCCCAAACTACTGCATTGGTCTAGGGTGCACTGTTGGTGCGGGGAACCAGGCCCAAAACTTCTTGGGTGGCACTATTCAACCCTTCATGGCGTGCCACCACAGGGCCCTCCCCAGAATACCATTATTTTTTCAAGTTAAATGTGGATCCAAATTTCATTTAAAATTGGGAAAAATCTCCTAACCTCTACATGCCATTCAAACCCAAAACATTACATGAGAAACATCCATACAAGTTCTTTTTACAACATAACTTTACTAATCAATAGAGTTAATGTGATTCTAAGCATGAAAAATATTATAGAATTATCAAAGCAAAGGAAATGAAGACCTCAACATTTAAAGAACTGAATTCAATATCAAGAATCATGAATGAATCCTTTAGATGTAACAATTTTTGACTTAATTGAGATGTAGGGCGTGAGGAAGAGAAATTCCAACCTTATTAGAAGCCTTACAAGACACTTGAAACCTAGTTTTTTCTCCACTAGGAACTCTGCTCTAATTCCTCTAAGTCTTACAGAAGATGAATATATGTTGTAATGCTGATTAGAGTCTTAATTAGGTGAAGAAAAAAAGTGGCTTAGGCTTAGAAGGAGTGCGAAAAGACCAAACTACCCCTCTAAAAAGATTTAGGTGGCTTAAAAAGAAGGCGTCACTAAAATGGGCATTTCTTTTTACTCCAAGCTTGAAATGAAGCAAACTTGGTAGTGTTTGAAAGAGGACTCAAAGACCTTTAATTTAATATTTCATGTACCACCTAATTATTTATGTGCTATGATATATGATCGCTTTAAATTTACCCAAAACCTAAAACTGTTGGGTGACTTGGACGGACCCCTTTTTAGCCCTTTTCAAAGTCGAGGTGTTACATATCTCCCCCTTGAGAATATTCGTTCAAGAATGATATCAGACTAAGCACAACAGGGGTGGTAAATGTCTTATAATCCCACTCAAGCACAAAATATACAATTATCATAAACTCAACATATCTACTTATAGAGTACTTTACAAAGAGGTTGTACCTTCATCTTAAATTTATTCGGAGGGGAAGAGGTGATGGTATCTAGTATTCATATCATCCTCAGCTTCCCATGTTGCCTCCTCAACAAATTGATTCCGCCATAAGACCTTGATTGATGCACCCTCTTTGGTTCTCAGTTTACAAATCTGACGGTCAATCATCTGAATGGGATTCTCCTCATAAGATAGGTTGTCCTTGATACCAATATTATCGGTAGGTACAATAAATTAAAGATCACTCAAACACTTCTTTAGCATAGATATGTGAAATACCAAATGGATTGCTACTACTCTGATGATAATTCCTACTAATAATCTACGTTGCCAACTCTCTTAAATATCTTGTAATGACCATTGTATCGGTGATGGAATTTTCTCTTCATACCAAATCTCATAACACCCTTTATAGGTAAAACCTTAAAATAGTCCCAATCATTAACCTCGAATTCCAAGTCTCTCATTCTAACATATGTATATGATTTTGGACGACATTAAACTATTTTCAACCTTTCCTGAATAGTCTTCACCTTCTCCAGGGCTTGATGAACCAAGTCCGGTCCTATGAACACAGCTTCACCAAACTCAAACCAACCAATAAGAGATCTACATCTTTGCTCATATAGAGCCTCAGAAGGAGCCACCTCGATACTAGAGTGATAACTTGTTGTACGCAAACTCTAAGAGAGGCAAGTGATCACCCCAATTAACTTGTTGACCCCAATTGTGTGTTTTGCTTGGCCATCCCTCTAAGGATGAAAAGCAGTACGTAGGTTTACCTATGAACCCAAACCTTTTCTGAAAGGATTTCCAAAACAAAGGGGTGGATTGTGCACCCCTTTCTGGAATGATAGACGCAACAACTCCATGAAGTCGGACTATCTCTTGTATGTATAATCTGGCATAATCTTGTGCTGAATTTGTGGTCTTTACTAGCAACAAATGGGTTGTTTTAGTAATATGATTACTATCACCTAAGTCGAATCATGTTGTGTCCGAGATCACGGCAAGCCAGTAATAAAGTCCATATTAATCATCTCCCACTTCTATTCTAGAAGAGGTATGTTCTTAGCTACATTACCTAGCATTTGTTATTCTACCTTGATGTGTTGGAAATTTTGGCACTTAGCAACGAAATCTGCAATGCACCTCTTCATACTATTCCACCAATAGACTACTCTCAACTCAAGGTACATCTTAATGGAACCAGGGATGGATTGAATATATACAACTATGTGCTTCAACCATGATCCTCTATTGGAGCTCATCCACCTTTTGGTACACACAATCTACTTTGATACCTCCACATACTATCTCCCACTTGTGAAAGAGCCATTACCTTTAGCTTATGAAAATTTTCCTTTAGTTAAAGTTATAGAGGGCTTTGGTGTTGTTTCTCCTTCACTTCAGACACTAATGATGATTCAGCCCCATTCATCACAATAACTCCACCTTCTCTGGAATCTAACAAACGGACTCCAAAAATGGAAAGTATGTGAACTTCCTTAGCCAATTCTTTCTCACCTTCCTAAACATGAGTAGTACTTCCAAAGGAAAACCTACACAAAGCATCAACAACAAAATTAGTCTTACCCATGTGATATAGGATACTCATGTCGTAGTCCTTAAACAACTCTAACCACCTCCTTTGTTCGAGATTAAGCTCCTTCTAATTGAAAACATACTTGGGACTCTTGTGGTCGATGAAAACATCCACATGAATACCATAAAGTTGGAGAAACCATACTTTTAGAGCTAAAACTACAGATGTCAACTCGAGATCATGAGTCCGATAGTTCTTTTCGTGAATCTTAAGATGTCTGGCGTGATAGACTATAACCTTACCATTCTGCATTAATACACTACCAAGTCCAACTCTAGATGCATCCTAATAAACAAAAAAAATGTTTGTACCCTTTGGTAGGGTAAACACTGGAGAAGTGGTTAACCGAGTTTTCATTTCCTAAAAGGTTTTATCACAAGCTTCACACCATTAAAACTTAGCTCTTTTTTTAGTCAACCTAGCCAATGGGGACGAAATAGATTAAAACCCCTCGACGAACCTTTAGTAGTAACCAGCAAATCCAATGAAACTCCTTATATCAGCTGGAGATGTGGCTCTTGGCCAGTTCTAAGTTTCTTCAATCTTCTAAGTGTCAACTCGAATCCCTTCCCTAGACACAATGTGGCCAAAGAATGCCACATATTAAAACAACAAATCACACTTAGAAAATTTTACATACAACTCTTGATCCTTGAGAGCTTGGAGGACTATGTTGAGATGACTAGCATCGTCCTCGTCATTCTTTGAATATATTGATAGGTCATCATCAAAAGTGATACCAAACATATCAAGATACAACTTAAATATTATGTTTATAAGATCCATGAGAGATGTAGAAGCATGGGTTAATCCAAAAGACATCATAAGGAACTCGTAATGACCATAACGTGTCCTGAATGCTCTTTTTGGGATGTCACTTTCTCTTACTTTCAACTTATAATAGCCACATTTGAGTTCTATCTTTGAAAAGCTAGTGGAACCGTGAAGTTGGTCTAAAAGATTATCAACTCTTTGAAGGGGATACTTATTCTTTATAGTGACATTGTTCAACTCTTTCTAATCGATACACATCCTAAGGGAACCATATTTCTTCCTCACGTATAAGACTCAAGTATTCCAAAGTGACACACTTGATCGGATAAAAATCTTATTAAGAAAATCTCTCAATTGTTCTTTCAATTCTCTTAACTAAGATGGAGTCATTCTATACGGAGGAAAAAAGATGGGTTGAGTATTAGAAAGAATGTCTATTTAGAAGTCCATTTCTCTCTCAGGAGGGACTCTAGGAAGATCATCTACAAAGACCTTTGGAAACTCATTCATAGCTGGAACTGACTGAATAAGCGTTGTTTTAACACCAAAGTCATTAACTAGGACTAAGTGATAGATGCACCAATTGGAGACCATATTTTTGGCCTTAAGGTACTAAATAAAATGACCTTTAGACACTCCTGAACTACTCCTTTACTCTAAAACTAGCCCATTAGGAAACTGAAACTTGAATACTCGAGTTCTACAATCGACTGAGGAATAACAATCATGAAGAAATTCCATACCTAGAATAACACTAAAGTCCACAATATCTAGCTCAACTAAGTCAGTCATGGTGTCCTTATGATAGACAGAGATGGTACAATCATGATAGATTTTTTCTTCTAGAATAGCCTCACAAATAGGAGTTGAAACACTGAAGGTCTCAAGAAGTTGTTCAGGGAAAATACCGAATGTCGTTGCTACATAAGGAGTCACAGAAGACAAACTCTCACTTGCATCAATTAAGGCATAAACATAAAAAGTAATCACTTTAAGCATACTGATGAGTTCTAGTTTTTGACTCATTTAGTGCTTTATTTGTATAGATTTAGTGTCGTCAAATGCTTATTTTTTGCCAATAACTTAGGTAAAATCCTTGATTTCTAGGTATTTGGATTAAGGAACAAAGCAAGGACACTAATTGCAAAAAGGAACGAAGCGAGCCAAAAGAAGGAAGAAGAGAGAGCCTGGTGATCGCCTAGTCCATTTGGCGAGTCGCGGAGTGGCTTCTTGACCGCCTAAAGTTCAAGTGTGCCAAGCCCTGAAGGAGAAAATCAAAATGGCTAGAGAAAGGAGCAGTCGCCGATTCACCTAGTGGTTCCGCAATGTAGTGTTAGATCGCCCCAAACTTGGAGGATGTTGAAGGCCAAGGCAAGAAAGAGATGAATTCAGCCAAAGGGCAAATCACCGAGCTAATCGGCGAGCCCGACTTACTGCGCCGAATGGTCGTTCTCAACATATTTTTGGCGACTATAAATAAATTTTCAAACATTAAGTTTAGAGAGCTTTTGTCATTATCAAGTATCTTATTTTTAAATTTTGAGTGTTCTGAACTAAGAGACAAGTTTTCTTGTCTTTGAAAAACTTAAGATTTCCATTTTTGAGAAATTTGAAGTGGGTTATTTGAGATTCTTCAATTTGGACATTTTTAAAGACGAAATTAATCATACCCAGTTGATGGAAACTCAGTTTGGTAATGATTTTTTATGTTTTTATGATGTCTAACTAAAACCCCAATTCTTGAAGGGTGTGATTATGTGATTATAGGTTGATTTAGTCTATGGGTATTGCTAATTGTTAGTTTAAATGTTGTTTAGAAGTCATTTCAATCAGTAATCGTGGTTCAATTTAAAGAATTGTAGTTGCAAATGTTGTTCTACCTTCGTGTTTTATCTTGCTCGAGAGAGAGGTTTTAAAACCAAGATTACAGAATTGATGGTCTGTGGGTATTGGGTTTTCATGGGTTCATCTCGAGAGAGTGAATCCTAAATCCTTTTTCACAAATTCAACTCGAGAGAGTGAATGGACTAAAGCGTAGGCTGCTTCTATTTGCATGCTTGTTAGTGTTCGAGAGAAACCCACTTGATTTAGGGTAAATTGTTCGAGAGAAAGTTTATCCCCTCTAAAGTCTAGCTTATTCACTAGTTAACAACTATTTCCTAATAGTTGCAACTACCCATTTGCTTATATTAGCCTATTATCCAATCACATCCGAATAACCCACTTCATTATTATCTTTTTCGTGTTATTTGCTATTGTTGTAGCTGATTTTTTAAACCAAAACCCCCTTTGTTATTCGACACTTGTGTCAACCCCTGATTTGAATTATGTTTTTTATTCGATAATGTTTATTCCTATGATTGACTTGAGCATATTTGTACTTTCCAACCGAATCTTAAGCACGTACAACTCGCTGTGCGATTCGACCCCATCTCCTTTAGTTGGGTTATATACTGACTAACAATCGTTGACTCTCAAAACTGGATTAAGTGTCTTTAATAGCGTTATTCAATCAAAATGGTGTTGCTGCTGGGGAGTGGTGTTGGTTAAGATTCTTTAGTTAAGTTGAATTTTGTTCTTGTTAGTTATAGTTTAATCTACATATTTTCAGTTTTGGTTTGTGTATTGCTGTTTTGAACAAAAGAAATGAGGGTGAACGGGAGCAATGGTAGCCAAGTGGGCCACCAAGTTGACATCGGAAACCTCATGTAACAACCTGTAAAATGAATAAGTGAAACTAGAGCCTAACTACTGAGAGTGTGAGTTTGTCATGAGGTTTGAGGTGGTTTGATGTGGTCTCAAGCTATAATTTAGGGGTTTAGGGGTTAAACGTCTAGGTACGACTCCCCATGGACAACCCTAGGGGACCTTGAGGAGGACCATTAGCCTAACCCCAAGGCTACCCAAAAGAGAGTTTTTGTTGCCAAAATGTGGTGACCTACGGAAGGGGTCCACGTCCCGTAGGTCCATCCACGCCCCGTGGATGGCCTCTGTAGGTCAAGGGCCCATGAACCAAACTACAGCCCCAGACCACGGACCAACAACACGTTCCATTAGTGGGCTCACGGTCTGTAGGTCTAGGGCGTGACTCACCAACGGATTTGTTGTCAAGTTGCGGCCTAGCTAGGGGTGGATTGGTAAATTAACCCCAAGTCTTAATTAGTTGGGGGACGGTTATTTTAAGTTATTTATCGTATTTTAAGAGTATTAAAAGTATTAAACTCTATTTTTCATCTCATTTTTTCAAAACCCAAAATCAAAACCTCCCCTCCTCTCCAAAAGTCTCTCTCTAGAAACCTCCATTGGAGGTGAAGACTTCAAGCTCTCAAGGTCAAATCTTCAAAGTTTCAAAAGAATTTTCGCGGGGAATCAATAGCAGGGTATGGTAGTCTTGATCCTTGTCTAACTTTTCATTCGAGGAGCCAATTCAAAGGTGATTTCAAAGTATGAAAAATCTAGGTTTTTACTCAATCTCATGGGTTATTTCATCAAACATTTTCAAATGGCTTCTAATGATAAATTATGATTGTATTAATGTTTAATTGATGATTGATGATGAAAATACTCTATGAACCCATCAATTCTCTCAATTTCTAAATTGTGCCTTTATGAAGTGGGTTTGTTGATCATGAATGAATGTTGATGGATTATGCCTACATTGATTTAGATTGTTTAATTATTGATGTTTATGTTGAATTAAATGATCGAATCATGTCAATTTCCTATTCTACTGTAGTAGTTCAGATTTATGGGTTGATGTTGGTTCATGGCCTTAAAAGGCAAGTTATGACATAATTACTTGTTGTAATAGAATTGTTCTTGACCTATTGATCCACTTGAAAGGTGGAGGTTTTTAATTACTATGTATGCTTAAGAAGTGAAGCATATGCGTTTGATTACTATAGATGTATTATGATCATGTTTAGAAGGCAATTGTATGAATGATAATGATTATGTGAAAGGTTATTCTCACATGCTCACACACACACTCATGAATGACTAATGAATGAAGTTCTATGATAATGTTAATGATGATGGGTTAATTGAAAGGCTATTCTCAATTGTACTCTAATGAATGATAATGACTTGTTGTGAAATGACTTTGGTGAAAGGCTATTCTCATCTTTGAATATATGAGCTTTCCAATGAATAAATGAATGTTGGGTTTCAGATGGATGCCCATACGTGAGTTGAGGCGGGGTATCTAGCAGTAATCTCTTATCCCATAAATGAATGAAATAATGATTATCAAATATTGCGTGGGGAATAATGCTAAGCACCGAGTGGATATGGATTGAGATGGTTACTTATACGTGAGCTGAGGCGGGGTATCTAGTAGCATTCTATTGAGATGGATGCTCATACGTGAGTTGAGGTGGGGCATCTAGTAGCAATCTCTCTATCCCATAAATATGTGCCCACATAGGTCTAGCTAGTGGATCCACTTAAGATATAAAAATGATGGTCCTACCTTAGGCAAGTAGGAATCCCTTTATCCGGTGAGGGTGACATTGCGATTTCATGTCAAGCTCACATGGTCTATGTCGGCTATGGCTTACCCCCACAAAGAATGTTAATGAACTATGGCTTCTTAAGAATGTACTACTTAGTGTGGGTGGTGGTATGGGACGCCATCTATGCATTCCACAAGTAACCTTTGAGAGAGGTTCTGGTGTGTTCTTTTATAATGTTAAGCGTAATGAATGTGTTCTTATGATGATGTTAATGAGAATGTTGGCTAAATGTCTTGTGAATGAAGGTGCTCTTAATGTAATGAAGTTAATGAAGAAAGTGGACTTATATGCTTAAATGTAAAGATGCATGCTATACTTGAATTGTATTATGAGTTACTTATTTGTCATGACTTAATGAATTTGATTGTGCCTTGCCTATGGTGACTTCAAAGGAGTACTTAGTATGAGTAGTAGTATGGGATGCTATTTGCACATTGCACAAGTATGACTTAGAGTTGTCTTTGGTGATGGTCCTTATGTGTTGATATGACTTGTGTAATGTTTATGTCTCATGTGTATTAGTATTGTGTAATGACAGAAAGGCTGAATGGTAAGTTCACTTTTGGTGACGTTAAGGTGGTATTTTAGTGTGGATGGTGGTATGGGATGCTATCCATACATTGCACAAAGTATAGCTTGAGGTGAAGGCTTATTGTGAAGGTAATGGGTTATATGTGATTTTGTTAAAATGTGAGGATGTGACTTGTATGTTGGTTGTGACTTATATTATGCCTCTTTTATCAATGTTCGTGATGTTTTACAAAAATGGCATATATCATGACTTTCAAACAAAATAGTCCCTTTTAACCATGTTTTTGCATGCCTATCATACTTAGTACTTTATGTTACCATTCTTCTATGTTTTTATTACAAGTGTGGGTTCCGGCAAGTAATTTGCATTGCTCTAGAGAAGCTTGGATTAGAGTTCTCCAAGACATTTTTGGTACGTCTTCATAGATCAAGGACAAGTGTGTAGAAGTTTCTTTCCTTTTCATGTAATAGACTACTTTAGATTTTTATTGTAAAGAGGCATGTCCCTATTTTTGTTCAAGATTGTGTCTAAGATGGCCATGTTAAATATAGACTTCTCCTTGCGTTTAAATGTTTATGAATGTTAGATTGGATGGTTTTAAATAAAAAGTCTTAAATTCCATACTATTTCTATTACCTATCCAATGAATGAGCTATGAGACTTGTATAGGACTCATTCGAGGTCGAGTACGCCGTGTTGCTTCCGGGGTGTAGGCTTGGGTAGTGACACCTCAATGATGTCAATGAGCCTAATGTCAATTACTCGCATGTAATGGGTGGAATTGGTGCCCTCCGCTTGCCTCCGGTGGAAGGGAACGTTGTGTTCCATATTACAAGTACCATGTTGTAGCTCATGCAACTGAAAGGGTTGTTTGGTGGATTGGCTCATGAGGATCCCCATGAGCACATAAGGTTATTTTGTTGATGTTTGCGGGCCGTTCTCCTTCAATAATATATCCCAAGAGTCTGTCCGGTTGATGTTGTTCCCATTCTCTTTAATGGGAGAATCATGTAACTGGTTGGCTGAATTGCCAAGAGAATAAATCACTTCGTGGGAACAGGTTGTCACCACATTTCAAGTGTGATTTTTCCCTCTTTCGAAGATGATGACAATTCGGGACAACATCCAAAGCATCAAGCATTTGCAGGGTGAGCCAATTCATGAGACTTGACTACGTTTCAAGAAGTTGGTGCTGCAATTCCCAAGTCATGGTTTGCCCGACAATGTTTTACTGCAATATTTTTACCGAAGCCTTGATTCGGTAAACAAGGGTGTAGCTGACAGACTTTCTCTGGGAGGTTTGATGCAACAACCTTACATTATAGCAACCCAACTTTTCGATTATATGATCACAATTAATCGGGTTTGGTACACCCACGAAGATCAGGTCTCCCCTCTAACATTTAAATTGACCAAGGAGCAACTAGAGAAATACCAAGAGAGGGACCAGAACAAGGCCAAGATCATGACACAACTTGACATTTTGTCCAAAAATGTCATGGTGGCTGGTGCTCGAAGTGTCAATGTTGTGGGTGTCGGGTGTGTTAATCCTGATGAGGCTAAGTTTGAGGCTTTATACAATGAAAATGTGAATTTGTTAGCCAACCAAGAAGGTGGTTATCATTCAGACTACCCAAGGAAGGGTGGTAACCAAGGTTGGAATAGGGATGAAGGTTGGAAGGATCGTGACAAATATTGGAGGGATCATAACCAACTTGGAAAGAGAGACAGGGAGAAGGATATATATGTTCCTCCCCACGAGTGCCAAAAGCCAAAGGATTCTGAAGGTGGTCGGTCTGAGGATATGTTGTCTCATATTCTTAACGAGGTTGAGGGGTTCGACAAGATTTTGAAAGAAATGAAGGAGGATGTGTCGACCCTTAGCCATACGGTTACTTCTCACTCTGTCTCTATCATGCAGTTGGGGACCCAAATGGGTCATATTTCATCTCATTTGAACCCGAGACAACAAGAGGGGTTGCCTACTGACACTATGGCCAACCCCAATAATGAAGTTTGAGTGAGGACTTACATCTTGCTACGACGTTAACTAAGGCACTGCTTGGGAGGCAACCCACGTTCATTTACTTTCTTTATAATTTTGAAATAATGGTGTGTTGATTGTGCAAGTAAAAGAGTCGAATGTGTTTGAAAAGTGCAGATTGGCGAGCAAAAAGTCCAGTCGATGACTCACCGAAAAGGTCGGTGAGCCCGACTTGGACCGCCGCTGGACTCTAGGAATTCTAAGGTTGGAGTCTATAAAACACGGTGAGCCCACAAGCAAATCAGTGCGTCACCGAACAGGTTAGTGACCATGACTTTGTTCCCCATTTTGACCCCCTAGTTTAACTAGAGGTCCTGTAAAACTCGGTGAGGCAAGTACCTACTCAACTTGTCACTGAGAGGGTAGGCGAGAAAAACTTATGTCACCAAGTGGGAGAGAACTAGACGGTTTTGAAATGACAAAAGTTCAAAAGTTAAAAATCACTCACATTCCCTCAGTTTTTAACTTCCCAAACTCACACCCGTACTTTATTTTCCTATATTCTTGTGTTTTAAGAACATATTAGTCGTCGATTGTGTGTTCGGAGTTGCATTCTATGCCACCTAGCTTTTCAACTGATTTATTCGGCATTAAATGGTGGTTTTCTGAACCCTGAACTTGTATTTAGTGGTTTTTACTCATTTGGAATTAATTTTATATTAGTGATGTGTGTTGGGCCTCTTTGAATCGTAATTTTTTACTTGTGTGGTTGTTTTAGTTTGATTATCTTCCCTGTAATTGCCTATATGGTTGAATTACCAAAATTTCCTACTTAAAATTGGTCAAAATTGTTGGGTTGTGTATTGATGTTGTTGGGTCTAGTCGGGTGAAGTCTAAGTAACCCGCATTTCTTCAAAATGACGTAATTTTCCCAATGATGGAGCAGTTCACGTCATTCTTAAGGGCAAAAGTGGTCAAACGCTAAATTTGGCGAAATAGAGAGAAGTCTGGGTATCCCGGGGGGATGGGTGTAATTGGTCGACGCCTAATTGAAATAGTGCTTGGTTTAATTTTGTTTTCAGGGGCTGCGGGGTTGAATTTTGGAAGTTGGGATGAAAGTAGGCACGTTGGGCAGTTTGGCGAGCTGGGTCGAGCTTGCTGAATGTTGTCGGCAGTTTGTCGAATCACCCTATATCTCCCTTAATTTCATGCTAAAATTTAGTTTGGGTTCTGGAACATTAGGTGAGAAGCTTGAGTTAGCCGAGTGCACTACACGACTAGCCGAAAGTCCTTCTTGATCGCCCTCTTTATGCCCCTAACCCTTAAAATGCATTATAACTTTCGGCAAGCTAGTGTGTGCCCATTGAATGCTTTCGTCGATTCACCAAAAGGCCCTTCCCATCGTGGACATGCCATTTGTCTGAGAAAAATTTGAGCTAATCCTTTCGGCGAGCCCGATCTGGCTCGCCAAAGTGATTCAGCGACTCGCAGACCAGATCGGCAAGTCTGTCCACAACAATTTTTTACCACATTTGCTTGAATCATTTCTAACTCTTTTTGATGTTTTTGCAAATATGGCTAGACCGAAAATGGTTGGTAGAGACATGCCACCCCGCAAAAGGGCCAAGTGAATAACCATCAATGGGGATGCAGCTACATGTAGAGCTAAGACTGCTAAACTACCCACCACAAGTGGGAAAGGAAAAGGAAAGGGCAAGGCACCTACACCTGCATAACCCGAGGCAAGCTCCGACAGTGACGATATATATGCCACTTACCTCACCACTTCTGAGAATGAGAGTGAGTACCCGGAGCATCAGGCTGCACCTTTTAAGCCTAAAGTTGAGCTTCTAGCAGCCCAGAGAGTGGAGCAGCGTTCCAAGGGGCTAAATAGTCCATCTAGGATTAGGGCCACCTAGGCCACCACTACTCGTACTCCTGCTCTAGCACAGGCTGTGGTTTCTGCACCAGCTGTACTCCTCTCCTACAATCTATGAACAGACTGAAGACTGAGGGTCTGATGACCATTATAGAAGAGAAGCGACCGTCGACTGATGGTGCCATAGACAGTTATTCGAAGATTATTAGTTGCCTGAGGTTACACAAATTTCAGTTATTCACCAAGCCACGTGGCCCATACATTCCAAATTGGATTAGAGAATTCTATAGTGCTTACAGTGCCCTAGGGCCACAGGGGAAGAAGCCAGTAGACAAATTCAAGTTGGTTGACTATGTGGTCGTCAGGGGTAGAAAGGTAAAGTGTGATAGTGATGCCATAAATGCAGTCTTGGGTGTGTCCACACGAATTAGGGATGACTGCCAACATCTAATTAGGCCAAAGACACTAGCAAAAATGAAGAAGTGGTTGGCTCCACTAATATCAGATGGTACTCCTATATGGCTTCAGATTGGATCACCCATTAGGAAGAAAGACCGAAACATAGCAGCACGGTTCTGGTGTGGCTTCATCAGTAGTACTATCATGCAATCCAAGAATGAGTAGATTCTCCACCACGCCAAAGCAGCCTGTCTTGCTTGCATCATTGATGAGACACGACTGAACCTGGAGATGATTATTGCACATGAGATGGTCATGAGGGCCAAGCAGCACCAAACTTCTCTTCCCTTTCTTGTGTTGATGACAAAGCTATGCAGGCAAGATCGGTTGCCTAGAGATGAGAAGAAGGATGCCAAAGTGACTTACGCATCCTGTACCGACATCTGGAGGATGAGGTGGAATACTTGAAAGATGAGGCAGAGAAGAAGAAAGAAGCCTCGGTGGATACATCGCTGATTGTTGATCCTCCGACACTACCTGCAAAGGCAACATTGTGTACTCCGGCCCCTGGGGCTTCAAGTGCATCTAGTGCTGCTCCTTATGTTTCTCTAGTTCCTCTACGGCTCATGTGCCTCGTAGATCTGCTACCGCTGCTGTTGCTTGCTGACCTCCACTCACCCAGGCTACATTGCTACGGATGGGGCAGCTAGTCTCTTTTTGCGGATCACCATGCCGCTAGACTTTAGGCCACCATTCCTGGCATGATTCAGACAACCCTTTTTGAGGTTGTGGCACGTTTGAGTGCTACCATTAATGCCTTTTCGGAAAGGATAGCGGTGTGCGAACGTGGCCAAGAGGCCACTTAGGAGGTGACGACTCTTAATGCCACTATGGACCAGCTGAAGTCCACTGACATGTCTAAGATTTTCGGGATAGTGGAGATCCCAGATGTGCCAATTGAACCCGATATGCCTTCGGCTACAACCAGAGATAAAGTTCGAGCTGAGGAGGTAGCTGATCCCGAATCTGAAGCTGAGACCGATGATGAGCAGCTTGGTATTCATGAGGAGGCTTCCTATGAGGGCAAGACAGAGGTTGAATAGGTGATGATAGATTCAGTTGTCTGGATTTCTTTGACAGACACCACCATGGACGGATCTACTACTAATGTGCCTCCAGGCACTAATGCCTGATGAGTCCACAAATTGGACTTATTTAGGGTTATATTTTGATAGAATTAGTGTCCTCAAATGCATATTTTGTCTCAATATTTGATGAAAACCCTTAAGTTTCAGGTATTTAGAGTTTGAGGCAAAGCATGGACACTACTTGGCAAGAAGGAACAAGGCGACTGAAAATAATGAAGAAATGAAGTCCTTAAGATCACCTAGCCCAGTTGGCGAGTCGCCGATAGGCCTAGAGATCGCCTTTTGTTCCAGTATGCTAAGCCTTGAAGGGAATGACCAAGTTGATGATGAAATGGCGCAGTCGGCGTGTCGCCGAGTAGTTCCGCGAAGCAGTACTATATCACCCAACAACTCGAAGCACGAAAATGTTGAAGGCTAAAGCAAAATTGCTATGAAATCGACCAAAAGGCAAATCGGTGAGTGCATTGGCAATCCTGACTAACTGCGCCGAGTGATGCGCTGAGCACAAATTTTCAAACATTATAAATACTTGTTAAATTTTTAACTTAATATCCAGTCATACACAATTATTATTCAGACTTAGAATATTTTCAGTTCCAAGTTTTAGAGGGTTTTGGAGACTTTGCTCGAAGACCTTGAAGATTCAATGGGTTTCAACTCCAAGAAATTGGACGTGGTTCTCTAAGATTATTTACTCTTGACATGTTTTAAGACTTAATTATTCATACCCAGTTGATTGAAACTGATATTGGTATTAATTTTTACCTCTTTTACATGTCTAGCTAAAACCCCAATTCTTGGGGTGATTTTGTGAATATGTGTTAGATTATATGTTGGGTCTTGGTTGTTGATGGTTTATTTATTGTTTAAATATCTGTATTTCTTATATTTTTGTTTGTTTACTGTTTGTTAGCTTAATGCAAACCCCCATTGATAATTGACGCTTGCACACCCCTTAGATTTTGTATGTTTTTAATCGTTAATATCAATAGCTATGACTAAATAGATCTAGATTTTATTTTTCTATTAATTATCAAAATCACTCCCTATGGGAATGATCCCAACCCTTGGTTGGGTTATATCACTACACGCGATCATATGTCACTTGAACCGAATAGTGTCAGCTGATTATGACCTTAAACATCAAAATGGCATCGCTGCCGGGGAGTGGTGTGAGTTGATAATTTGTAGCTAGTAAGATTTTTTTTCTTCTTAGTTGTAGCTTTACTTACTTAATTTTTAGTTTTCTTTTGTTTGCTTGTGTGAATATCTCAGGAAGCATGAGTGTTAATGGCAACAACGGTAGCCAGGTGGGCCACCAAGACGACATTAGAAATCTTAACGATGTCCAAGAGCCCAAGATTAATGACCCCCATCTAATGGGAGGTATTGGGGCCATCCATTTACCTCCAGCTGAAGATAATGTAGTGGTCCATATAATGAGCACTATGTTGCAACTGTTGCAACTAAATAGACTTTTCAGTGGATTACCCATGAGAATCCTCACGAGTATCTTTAAAAATTCGTGGATGTGTGCGGACCATTCTCGTTCAAAAACATCTCTCAAGAGTCAGTCCAGTTAAGGTTAATCCCTTTCTCATTGATGGGAGAGGCGTGCAGGTGGTCGGCTGAGTTGCCACGCGAATCCATCACTTCTTGGGACGAATTGGTAAACGCATTTCAAGTGAGATTTTTCCCTCCTTCGAAGATGATGACTCTCCAGGACAACATTCAGATTTTTAAACGCCTAGAGGGTGAGCCAATCTATGAGATTTGGCTGTGATTAAAAAAATTTGTGCTCCAATGCCTAACTCATGGTCTGCCCGACAATGTCCTACTGCAGTACTTTTACTAAAGCCTGGACTCGGTAAAAAAAGGTGTCGCTGACCAACTTTCACCTAGAGGCTTGATGCAGCAACCGTATGCAGTAGCAACCCAACTTTTAGATGGCATGACGACCATAAACAGAGCATGTTACACTCGTGAAGACCGAGTCTCCCCTCTCACATTGAAGCTATCTAAGGAGCAGATGGAAAATGATCATGAGAGAGACCAAAACATGGCAAAGATCATGACACAGCTTGACATTTTATCCAAAAATATAATGTGGGCGGGTGCCCGTAATGTCAATGTCGTGGGGGTCAGGTGTGCAAATCCTGAAGAGATGAAGTTTGAAGCCTTGTATAATAAGGAGGTAAATTTTCTAGCAAACCAAGGCAGTGGGTATCATTCAAATTACTTGAGGCAGAGTGGTAACAAACAGTACTAGAAAAACACCCTCTAAGGAAAGGAAATTTGGTCCCAAAAAATGTAAATTTAGTCCCAAATAGTCTATTGCGACGGGAAAAGGCTGGTCGCCACCCGTCCTAATAGGCCTCTTCTCTAAAGGTCAATCACAACGGGCTCCTTTTAGCTGGTCTTTAAATGTTTTTAAAGACAGAATCATAGCTAGTCGCAAAAATACTTTTAGAGACCATGTATCTCGTCCCAAATAATTGATTTTCGTCTTTAACAACTAGTATTTTCTGGTCGTTAAATCCCTTTAGGAAAGAGAAACTACCTCATTGTAGGGCACCTTTTTTAGACTAGTGGCTACCTCATCCTAGATTAACCTTTAGGGACGAGAAGTTATCTCGTCTTAAAAAAATTTAGGGACAAAGTAATATTTTTTGTCTCTAGTTGACCACCAATATTTCTTAAGTTTTGTACCACAAAATTATAAATTTTATCAATAAACATAAGATTGCTAGAAAAAATCTCCAAACAAAAGGCCGATATAAATATAAAAATTGGCTATCATCCCATGATGTTAGTTTCAATATTTTCTTAACAAAAAAGCTTAGCTAATTAACATCTCAAGCTACACTATAATATCAAGTTTTGCATAACTCCATAGCAAAATAATGTGCTCAGGATTGGATTGCTTTGCTGCCTAGCATTTTAATCTTCTTGTAGTCAAAACAAAAGGTCGGTTTTCTATGCCCCGAGTTTATTTTATCAAAAATTATACTCATTTGTAATTGATCCTATTGAGTTTGTCCTTTGTTGGGACTCTCTGATAAGCTTAGATTATTAGATTCCAGATTTAATTTGATAATCTTACCTGATTAGTTCTGACTATTAAATTCCAGTAATTGTATGCGTTAAAATTGATTGAAATTCGAAGGGTTGTGTTTGGGTGTTATTGGTCCTACCTTAATTTAACTAGTGCGTGATTTGATTTTGTTTCTGAGGGTTGCGGGGTTAGATTCGATACATTGGGTTAAAAATAGGCACGTTGGGCCGTTTGGCTAGTCAGGTCGAGCTCCCCGAGCCACTCAGCGGTTCACCTAATGTCCACATCCTGCAATTGATTTCATGCTTTATTTAATGATTAATTATGTCACATTCGGTGAGAAGCTTGATGTCGCAAAAAGCATTCGATGACTCACCGAAAGTCTTCTTTTTCGCCCTTTGTCTGCGCCGCTTAGCTTTACTGCACTGGAACTTTTTGGGGACCTATCTTTGTTTGCCGAAATTTATCGGTGACCCGCCAAAATAGTTCCCCTATCGCATTCTTTCTATAGTTTTAGAGCTAATTTATTTGGCCAGATCGATCTAGCTTGCTTAAGAAATTCGACTATTCACCATCTGGTTTGACGAGTTTGTTTGCAAATGTTCTGCTTTGCTTTTATTTAATTTTTTCTAACTTCTCTTCAAGACTTTGCAGACATGAATAAACCTAAAGCTGCTGAAAGAATAACAATTGCTCAAGAGAATTCCAAAGGGAATGCGATAAAGGATAATGCAGTTATGTCAAAAGGAAAAGCTTCGAAACTACCCACTACAACTAGGAAAGGTAAGGGCAAGAAGCCCACTTCTGCCAGGAAAACCATTACCCTGGATCCTAATATTCCTTCATGGGCAAGGGGACTTTGCAGAGCGATGCATGTCTTTCTGGCAGACTCACACTAAACAAATCTTGGTGAATCGGGCACTGTTGTTCCCCCTAAGGTGACCTCGGGCACCGATGCCCACGATAAGGATGAGACATTAGGCAGTAATGCCCACACAGACGGAGCGACTGTGTAAACAGGATGCCCTCTTTACCTCCTTCTTTGTCTTTATTTATTTTAAATTTTGAATATAAAGTTATTTGTATTTGAGGAAAAATGTATTTATTTATGGTGGGGAGTGGCCCACCTTTTGTGCGACTATTATTGTTTGATGTTTTGTTGATACATTTGGGTCGTTATGCGTTCAATGTCATTTTGCACTACTTTTTGTAGACGTTTGAGCTTGTGGCTCCTTCTGTTTTTATTGCAAATGATTTTGACCCTTCCAAAATTTTCACCACCTCTTGTATGTACTTGAATGTGGCAGTTCCTTGGAAAATTTGAGTCTCAGTTTCGATCAATACCAATGATTTGAATAGTGCTCATAATTGAACGAACATGAATGTACGGCTACGATGAGACCAAATGAACTTGCATAGACAATACGTGAACTTTTTGCATCTCGTTGTGACTAGCCAATTATCAAATGTATTCTCTTGCAATGAACGGTGCACACTAGCGAAAGTGTGGAGTCTTGTTTGACTTTATTGTCGTTGCCTTGTGTGATGAGCTTATTCTAAACCATGCATGATGACACCTAGAATTTGCCCGTTGGTCCAGTTAACCAAGTGATGTGAGCTCTTGAAATGATCTTAGGCAACAATTTGACAATATACCTCTTTTGTGGCCTACCTTATGAGTGTGTGAACTTTGCTTGACCACCATTTGAGCCTTAGCCTTTTTCTTGGAAGAAACTTGATGAAATTGTTACCTTTCTTTATCCCTTCACCGTTAATCCGTATGAAGTGTGGTTTGTTTGAATAGTTTATTTAATCCATGGCTTTGAGAATGATGGAACCCCTCCTTACAAAAAAAAAAGAGAAAAGAAGAACAAAAAAAGAAAAAGAATGATAAGGTTTTGAAATAAAGTTGCCAAGAGAAAATGGGGTGTCCAAAGTTACATGGAAAATGAATAATTGGGTGAATTTGGAGCATGAATTAAATTGTTGAAGAAAAGGAAAGGAAATGTTGTTCTTACCACATTTCATGAGGACAAGAACCACTGAGCCTAAATGACTATACCATTACACTTAGCCCCGTTACAAGCCTTGAAAAGAACTTTATGATCTTGACTGAGCTGAAACAAGAGTTAGTTGGAAAATAAGGGCAAACCTATGGGTGAAGTCATGCATGTGTTCATCTTTGTGAGTGTGAGAGTTGTTGTATTTTAAGAGCTATAAATTGTAGAACCATTGTGTGTGAATATGGAATCATCATTGTGTGAGGCAATTTGAGTACCTTTGTTGAGCTTGAACTTGCATTTAAACAAGTATTGTGAACTTGAGAATCTTTGATAATAATGAGTCACTACTTGTATCTTTGAGTGCACAATTGATCCTTTCATAAGTAAATTGAGTCTTGTTGTGTGCATTAATGATTGAGTCTTGTGTAGCACTGTTTGAGACATTCTTTTTGAACTGCTGAACTTGAGTTTTACTTGAGGACAAGCAAAAGTTTAAGTTGGGGGTGTTGATGAGTCCCAGATTTGGACTCATTTAGGACTTTATTTGTATAGATTTGGTCTCCTCAAATGCTTATTTTATGCCAATTACTGATGTAAAATCCTTGATTTGCAGGTATTTAGATTGAGGAACAAAGCAACGACAGTAATTAAAAAAAATAACGAAGCAAGATGAAAGAAGGAAGAAATGAGAGCCTGGTGATCGCCAAGTCCATTTGGTGAATCACTGAGTGGCCTCTTGACCACCTAAAGTTCCAGTGTGCCAAGCCTTGAAGGAGAAAATCAAGTTGGTGAGAGAAAGATGAAGTCGTCGATTCACTGAGTGGTTCGACGATGCAGTGTTGGATCGCCCCAAGATACAGACCTGGAGGATGCTGAATGCCAAGGCAAGAAAGCGAGAAATTGAGCCAAAAGGCGAATCGCCGAGCCTGACTTACTGTGCCGAATCGTCCTTCATAGCATATTTTTGGCGACTATAAATACATTTTCAAACATTAAGTTTAGAGAACTTTTATCAATACCAAGTATCTTATTTTTGAATTGTCAGTGTTCTTAACTGAGAGACAAGTTTTTTTGGCTTTGATGAATTGAAGATTTCCATTTTTGAGAAATTGGAAGTGGGTTTTTGATATTCTTCAATTTGTACCTTTGTAAAGACGACATTAATCATACCCAGTTGATGGAAATGCAATTTGGTAACGATTTTTATCTTTTAATGATTTCTAGCTAAAACCCCAATTCTTAGGGTGTGATTATGTGATTATGGATTGATTTAGTGTTTGGATATTGCTAATTGTTAGTTTAAATGTTGTTTAGAAGTGATTTCAATCAGTAATTGTGGTTCAATTTAAAGAATTGTAGTATCAAATGCACTTCTGCCTTTGTGTTTTTGGCTTGCTCGAAAGAGAGGTTTTAAAACCATGATTACTGCATTGATGGTTTGTGGGTATTGGGTTGTCATGGGTTCAGCTCGAGAGAGTGAGTCCTAAACCCTTTTTCACACATTCAGCTTGAGAGAGTGAATGGACTACAACGTAGGCTGCTCCTATTTGCATGCTTGTTCGTGTTCGAGAGAAACCAACTTGATTCGGGGTAAATTGTTCGTGAGAAAGTTTATCACCTGCAAATTTATTTTATTCACTAATTTACAGTTATTTCCTAACAGTTTCAATTACCCATTTGTCTATATTAGTCTATAATCAAATCACATCCCAACAACCCGTCACATTATTGGCTTTTTCATGTTATTTGTTGTTGTTGTAGCTGATAGCTAAAACCAAAATCTCCTTTGTTATTTGACACTTGTGTCAATCCCTGATATGAAATATGTTTTTATTCGATAATGTCTATTACTATAATTGACTTTAGCATATTTGTACTTTCCTATTGAATTTTAAACATGTACCACTCCCTGTGGGATTCGACCTCAACTAATTTAGTTGGGTTATATACTGACTAACGATCATTGACTTTTAAAACTGGATCAAGTGACTTTGATAGCATTATTCAATGACATACCAATGACACCATCTGGCAAGTTTTCTTCATTATGGTGACTTGTTATAGCATACAGACGGTTTGCTCCTCCGCATCTCCCTGAAGTACCTCCTCTTGGAGTAGCTGTGTTTGTCGGAGCCACTGAAGAAAATTGAGCTTTGATGCCTCATTACCCTACCTTTTCCTAGGGCACTCTCTTATAAAGTGACATGTCTTACCACACTGGAAGCAGCCATTGGAGCCATCACGACACGCTCCTGGATGGTTCCTACCACACTTATCACATATGGGGTCCAAGTAGCCCCTTGTGCCACACTACCATGAGACTGAGTAGGTTGAGCTCTGAAATTCTGAGAGTTCTGGTTCCTTTACTCATTCTTGTTCTTTGGTGCAGGTGCACTAGCTTACGATGGAGGAGGCCCAGGTTACCATTGCAGAAAGGATGACAGATTTACATTCCTGGTCTTCTACTAGCATGATTGATGATTTGTTGTTTTAGACCTCTTTCTACTGAACCATTCTCTATCTTTTAACTTGCATTTTAAAACTTTTTGCACATGAATCATGATCCTATCTATGTCCATCTCCCCTATCAACATAGCGTCCTTACCTACCTTACTCGATAAGCGCGATAGCCCAAACACAAACAAACTCATATTTCTCATCATATCAGCCACCATCTTTGATGAATAGCGGGATAATTGAGTGAACCTAAGGTTTTACTGTCGTACACCTATAGACTTCTGCTTTAGATTAAGGAACTCTCTTGCTTTTTTCCCCTTAGGTTTTTGGGAAGGAAGCGCCCAAAGAAAACATCTTCAAACACCACCCAACTTAAAGGTGGTCCCCCCTACCATGTACTTCTTCCATTGATCATACAATATCCTAGCAACAACTTTGAGGTGATATGAGTCTAACTCCATACGCACATCAACAACAACTATCATAACCTCAAACACTTTCTGAAGTTCTTCCACAAAGTTCTCCAGATCCTTATTGATCTTCGACCCTGTGAACTGTAGGGGATTCATCCTCAAAAACTAATAAGTTCTTGATGTATCAACCACATCCTGACGACCTAATCTTTGTTGACCAGCCTGATTTTCCATAACCCGAGTCAACATCCGAATAACACTCCTAAACTAATCATTTGTAACATCTGCCTGAGGGGGTTGCATTTCTTGTGCATTGGGAGATTCTTGACATTGAGGCTCACCAAATCTAACTGGAGTGCAAGTGATCTAAACGAGATCCTATTGATGAGCCTGTACACATGTATCTTCATAATAATAAGATGCAGGTAAAATGACATCAGAATATTAAATGTACGAGTATGCAATGGAAACTAAATGCATAGTTAACTGAACTGATATGACTAGAAGAATACTCACCTCAACTCAACTCAATATGAAACAGATATTAAAATATTAAATGTTCAAAGCTTCATTAGTAAGATATACTAACTCAAGGATGTATATGAAAATACAATAATTTACTCTTTACTCTTATTTGGGAGATTTTGTAACCGACAACAAGCACTATGAGCTAGGGGATCCTTCCACGCGACCAGAACTATCTTATACCTTGCCGGGGTATAGAACACCTGAACTAAGTTGATCCACTAAGCTATGTTCCAAAAAAAATACAGAGTTATCTAAAAACTACGATCCTTTACCCATGTTAGCTACATGGTTTATGAGGAATGTGAGTTGTCTGAACTTAACCACATATTAGTAGTCAATACTTCTCCCAATAAATATATATACTCAAGCTTAAGTAGAAATACTCTTTCTCTGTTTTTAGTTAAGTACTAAAATAACTCTTTTTTAAGAGGTAACTGCTCTGAAATATCTTGACCTCATAAAATCTTTTCCGAAATCAAAGTTTCTCTATTCTCAATGGAAAAAGTTTACATTTGGGAAAACTTAGAGTAAAATCGTTGTTAGTTAAAAATGAACTCTCAATAATAAATCCATAAAACTCTTGAACTTACTTTTTAAACACAATTTAATTTTGAATGTGCATTAGGACATGTGATTCGGATAGACATGTATTTTTAAAGGTAAATGGAACCCATGGGAGCTAATACAAGGAAGAAAAGGGTGGCCACAACTTAAAAGAACACGCGTCAGTGAAATAATGAGGGATTGGCCCAGCGACCCCTGGCGCGGGATGCCACGCCTTAAACTACTAGCAGTAGTCAAGGCGCATTGCTGGCTTGGGTCTCTTGGCTCCAAATAACAATGGGCCAGTCTTGGAGTCTGCATGGCGCACCATCCTAGGGCCCTCCCCAGCATCTTACGAATTTTCAAGTTAAATTTGGACCCCAAATTTGTTTAGAATTAGGAAAATTATCCTAAACTCTAATTGTTTTTCAAATCGAGAACAACACATGAGAAACTTCCATTCAATTCCTTTTTAAAGCATAACAACTAATCAATATGGTTCATGTGATTCTAACAATGTACAACATTATGAAGTTCTTAAAACAAAGGAAACCGAGACCTCAACTATTAAAGGACCGAATTCAATATAAAGAATTATGAATGGATCCTTTAGATGTACCATTTTCTGACTAAATTGAGATGTCGGGCGTGACGACTAACAATACAAATATTGTGAGAAATCTTACATACCGTAAAAACCAAGGTTCTTGGTAAAAACTGATGGAAAACATGTAGATGCTTGAAATCTAGCTTTTTCTCCTGTTGGAACTCTTTTTTGAGTCCTCCAATAGTTAAAGAACATGAAAATATGTTATAATGTAATTAGATTCTTAATTGGGTGAAGAAAAAACGTGGCTTAGGTTTAGAAGGAGTGAGAAAGACAAAACTACCCCTTTAAACGATTAGATGCCTTAAATAGAAGGCATCACTAAAACGAGCATATCATTTTACCCCAAACTTGAAATGATGCAAACTTGGCGGTGTTTGAAAGAGGACTGAAAGACCTTTAATTTGATAGGTAATGGGCCACCTTATTCTTTAAGTGCTAAGAGATAAGATCATTCGAAGATGAAGCAAAACTTAAAATTGTAGGGTTACTTGTACGAACCTCGCTTTTTCCCTTTTCAATGTCCGAGGTGTTATAGTTGTGGCGACGAATGACTATGTATTATTGAATTTAATGGATTGAGGTTGGTTATAGCATAAATTTCTCTATTATTCTTGATTGGACAACATTAAAATAAACCCATTGTCTAAATTTAACTTAAGAGAGGAATAGAAGGATAAAACGTGGGATATGAGGAGCATGATATTCTCTATAAACTAGAGGCGATTTGTATCTAAGATAGGGATATATCTAGAAACCTTACTTGGTTACTAAACACGGTAAAAATGTAATGCTCGGCAATTGGTTAAGTTATCCCCGCGCAGCGATTTAGTTAGACATCCAATTATTGTAGATGCATATAAGTTGGGAGACTATGATCATATATTTAACGTTGTAAACTTGTGATTTGATAACCAGTTGAAGTCTATAGAAAAAGATATTATGCATGACATTTAAGTACGTTTCAGCCCTTGAAATTTCTCAACCATTAGTACACGTTTTTTATTCTTGCCTTCTAATAGGTCAAACTCTTTCGATATGCTTGAATAAATAGTTAGAATTACTATAATTTAGTAAAATAATTAATAGACAAGTCCTTTGGGTTCGGCAATCCAGCTCTTTTAGAGCAACTATATAACTTTCATGACCGCGTGCACTTGTGTGTGTGTTTGGACGCAACAATACTCCATGCCCGAACAAATCTACTCCCAATTTTCAAAGCAAAGCTCGAAATCTCGCCACAAATCAGCATGCCATAGAAGAGATAGAATGGATAGAAGGCATCAAAGATGAGTCAACGCCTAATCTAAGGCTCCTTCTATTAGAGCCAAGTCTTCTACATTAGTCTACAAGGAGCTAAACCGTCAACAACGATGTCGGGTAGAAATAAGGCCAAACAACTTAATATATTGCAAGTCTATGGAAAGCACTAGTCTAAGCCTAGTCTAAGGAAATACATTCTCAATTGATCAATAATAACATCAACAAAGGCACAGTTTAGTGTACCATATTCCGAGGTGTTACACAAAAACTAGGGTTATATTTAAAAATCAATATAAAATAATGTTATCCAATGAATTAGAAACTCATTAATGAAAACCTCATGTTTTGCAAAAAATTTCAAAGTTTGGAATCAAAATCAATTATAAACAATCAAAATAATGACATAATTAGTGCTTTATTGAAACCACCTCAATAGAGCTTTTAATGTTCGAAAATGGTGAAATAGGATTGAAACAACAGACTTTTGGAAAATATTTTTCCTAGGCACAAATTTCACATTGATATCACAACCTTAAAGCGATGTGATTGAAATGAGTAAAACAACAAATTTACTTATATTGACCAGCGTGATCTCCTCATAGAGCCACACAGTCACAAAACACAAGGCAAAAACTGAATGCAAATGCAACTGACTCATACGTGATTGTGATGCTCAACAAAAGATATGTACGCAATCAGGATTTACAAAGCAATGGAACAAGACATCGACAAACCAAAAAAACAAACTAAAGAATAAAACACTAAAATGGACCCTCAAGATTCATTCAGAATCCTAGTAGACAAACAACATATGCTACCCAACTAAATCTGAACTTCAAATGTTGACCAAAGTAAACTTCTAGTCTACATACACTTAAACATTCAACTCAAGGACTCAAATCCAAGAAAGTACTCAAAATGGAAATTGGCAACACTATTAGACCAAAATTTTCATTCTGGAGCTAATTAAACTAATAAAATTCCATTACGAGACTCAAAACTCTAGTTATTACTAAGAAACAACATTTAAAATCTTTAAGCTGCCAAAATTTAAAAACTTCCAAAAATCACACCATTTCAATCAAATTTCAACACCAACCTCATAAACATATCAAACATGACTTAGGGAAACTATCCGAAAAGGTGAAATGGTATGTTTTTGAAAACTTCCAAAAATTTCCTTCAAAGCCATTATATTATTTCAGAAATCATGTTCATCCTCAAAAATAAAGTAAAAGAAGGTATCTAAAGCTTTGAAAAGTTGAGGATATTCGATACCGTATAGTTCACTCTGTCTCCCAAGTAGCCTCCTAGATCAAATGGTCCTTCAACTACACTTTAAGTGAATAATTCTCCTTTGTCCTTAGATTTTGAATCTAGCTATCCCAGATAGATATAGGCTCCTTCTCAAATTCAAAGTTTGGACCCAAAACCACTTTAAAATACCTCAAAAGAAGAACCCACAACACTTCCTAAACACTACAACATGTAGCCACAATTATCATGGACCTCTAATGCTTTACATCCCCTGAATGGGAGCTCCCAAGCTCAAGAAATCGCATTTGGAAGAATGAGGGCTAAGATAAAATTTTGGGTATAGATACCAGAACCTAATGTAACAGCTTAGATTCGAAAAGGGTAGAGTTGCAGCATTTTGTAGGATCTAGTGCTAGTTTCGATGGAGCCACCCACAGCCAGTGGAATGACACACGGTTCGTAGATCAGCTCCATAGTTGGATGGCCCAAGTTCCTAATATGTCAGGTTCAAGTACTTTTTCAATGGTTCACCACGACGGTCCATTGTTAAATGCACAAGTCATAGATAGGTTTCATAGGTTAGTCGCAGACTAAGATAAATTTTAAGGTCAAGAATTCAAACCTACGACCGTGGTCCACGGTCTTTCGATGGACCCACGGGCCATAAGTATGGTCCGTCGTTGGGGTTTCACAATAACTGATCTTTAATCTTAACCAGGACGGTTCATGGTCTGACCAACTGACTGTAGGTAAGGTCATGGTTGGGGTCGAGAGTTATTTTCCTTAAGGGCATTTGGGTGTTTTCTTAATTACTCTTGCCTAATAAGTGTTTTTGCCACCAAATTTCCCCTATTGAAATCATTCTCTCAAATCCTCAAAAGAAGAACTAGTCTTCCTATCCAAATATTTTTCTCTCTCTAGAAGTCAAAGAAGAAAAAGAAATCTAGGAATTCAAGATCAAGCCTCCTAAGCCTCTATTGCTTCGACGCTTTTGGAAGTAAAGTATGATAGTTTTCATCAATGTAACTCTTTCCTCTTTGGAGTTCCAAAATTCTCCAATTTAAAATGTTAGGAATCCCCAATAGATTTAGGGTTTTCTTCTATGCTATGGGTTTCTTTAAATATTGATCTAGTTGGTCATTTTATGACATATTATGCATGAATTGAGGAAATTCCATGATTTTATGATGAACCCATATAAACCCAAGTTTAACCCATGTTTTCTTGATATTCATGATTGAAAGAGTGCTTCAAACTATGGAAGCTGTGTTTATGAAATTATGCATGTTCTTATGAAATTGATGTTAATGTTTTAAGGATGCTTTGAGCGTGTAGTATCAATGTTTTCATTGTTTTGTTTTGAAAGGATTTCTCATATTGATGTTTAAAAACGTAATTAATTGACACTATTTTAGTTCAAGTGTTATACGTTCGCGTGAAGTGATGTAACCCAACAAAGGGTTAGGATCGTTCCCATAAGGAGATTTTTTGAAAATTAATAGTAAAATAAAATCTAGTTCTAATTAGTCATAGCTATAGATATTAACGATTAAAAACATATTAAATCTAATGCGGTGACACAAGCGTCAATTATCAGTGGGAGTTTATATTAATTAACAACTAAAAATAGCAAAAATATAAGGAAACGAGATATGGAGACAAAATTCTTGGGATGTGATAGGAATAAGGGATAAACTAGACTATCGGGTACATGCTTTTGATGGTAGATTGTTGAAAATTTATGTTTAGGCTAGACTATAGTGGTGGTAAATTCTCTTTCGAGAAACTTACCCCGAATCAATTCGGTCTCTCTAACACCGATTTGCCGTATTAAGCACAACCTCCGCCTAAGCGCATTCACTCTCTCGAGCTAAATGTGTGGGAAAAGGACTAGGATTCCCTCTCTCAAGCTGAACCCATGTCGACCCAAAACCACCGGCTATCAATTTAGTAGTATTAGTTTTACGACCTCTCTCTTGAGCAAGCCAAGAACACTAAGTTGAAATCGTATTTGCAACTACAATCCCAATGAGTTCATACAAAACTATTAAATGAAATAACATTTAAACAATAAATAAACCATCAGCAAGCAAGACCCAACAGGTAAATAAGAATTAAGTCTTAAACACGTCAAGAGTGAAGAATCTTCGAGACCCACGTCCAATTTCTTGGAGTTGAAACCCTTTGAATCTTCAAGGTCTTAGAACAAAGTCTCAAAAACCCTCTCAAACATGGGAATGAAAATATTCTAAGTCTGAATAGTAATTGTCTATGACTTGATTTTAAGTTAAGAATTTAAACAAGTATTTATAGTGTTTGAAAATTTATGTTGCAGTTGATCACCTGGCGCAGTTAGTCGGGATCGCCGATACAGTCGGCGATCCACCTTTTGGTTGATTTCATCACCTTTTTACTTTAGCCTTCAGCATCTTCGCGCTTCGAGTCGTTGGGCAATATAGTACTACCTCACGGAACTACTCGGGGAAATGCCGATTGCTCCATTTCATCGCCAACTTGATCTTTCCCTTCAGGGCTCAACACAGTGGAACAAAAGGCGATCTCCAGGCCGATTGGTGACTAGCCAACTCGGCTTAGGGATTTTCACGACCCGGGCTACCTGCTAGGAGTGACACGACCTACTTGATCCCGAAGGGGTCTCATACAAGCCCTTAACGTATCATCATTACATAAGACATAAGAACAAAGCGGAAAATTTAAACTTTTACAATAGAAGTTTAACTTCCTTCTTAAATTAAAAGTAAGAATCTGGGCTTGTCTCATTACGCCATCTAAACATAGGAATATGAAAGTTGGGACTTAGTCCTTACATCAATATAAAGTCTTATCATAAGAAGTACAATATAGTCTTTAACAAAGGAAGTAAGCTAGAACTAAAATTCGATAGCATCTCACCCTCGAATTTGAGGACTCACCAAACTTGGAGGTAGCAATCCAAGTTTCTTGAAGAATGGACTAAGTGCACCTCAACGGCCGGAACCTACACTCATAGGAGATGTAGAAGAGAAGGGGTTAGTACAAAAGCACTGAGTATGCTAACATGCATAAAAATCCTTAAATATGCAAAAAGGGACATTTTTGTGTAAATCATGCATTTGACAAATTAAAGACCATTTATGCACATAAAGACATAACACAAATCATAATATCACATTCACATAAACCTTCATAAGATAATGGAAACATAACCTTAGCAACCCTAAAAGCATACTTGTGCAATGTATGGTTGGCATCCCATAATACCAACTATACTAAGTATCCATTTAGAATCAGTTTGGTGACACATATCAACTTTAGACCTCATCATAATCCATAAATCATACATAAGGAATAATCATACTCATTACATATACATAAGGAGAGTCATACCATAACAACAATCCAATCAACATATATCATACCTTTGTGTCCTACTATACCATAATGAACCAACCCACAATCCCTTTCAAAGCTTACTTGTGCAACATAAAAGTGAAGTCCCATACCCCCACTCCTACAAAGTAAACTTATCAAGAAATCACAAGTATTAGATAGGGAGAATAGCAATAATCGACATAGACCATGTGAGCTACATGGAATCCGGTGTCATATAACCCCACACCGAAAAAAGGCATCCTACTTGCCTAAGGTAGAACTAAACATAAATAGCTACCATGTGGATCCACTAGCTAAGACCTATGCGGGCACATAGTTATGGGATAGGGAGATTGCTTCTAGAAACCCAGGCCTATTGTATTAGCGGGAGAGTTTCCATCTCATGAGAGCATATGTAGAAAACCCAGCCTATTGTATTAGCGGGCAGGTCCCTACCTCATTTTGCCATATCCGCTCAGTGCTAAGCATTATTCTCCAATTTATACTTAGTTAAGGTGAATTGCAATTTCATATGTAAAAGGGTACTTTACCCTCCATTCAACTCAACTCATACATAGCTCATTGATTCATCATAGTGAGAACTACCTTTCACCCTTAGAATCCTTATATAGTCATCCAAGACAATTCATACATAATCATAGGATCTTCACCATTCAAGTGGAACATAACTTCATACATAGATACATGAAAAGTAAGCACCTCCACCTTTCAAGTGGATCAACAAATCATATATGAGAATATTAAACATTAAATACCTTCAAACATTGCCTTCAAGGCTATACTTCAAGATTCGACACTTACCATCTACCCTTCAAGGGTCATAAACCATATCTTACAATCACACTTATAATTAGTACTTTAGGCATGCAATAGACAAGATTAATAGACTAAATTAATATACATACCATTCTAAATATTCATATTGCATCGACTAACCCATCTGAATTTCATAAAGTTGGGGTCATGGGGAAACACATGGGTTCAATGGAAATTTCACAATAAAGACCCTTATTAAACATCATATTCATCATAATATAAGACAATTAACATAAGGAAATCATTTTAAAGAGGAACCCATGGCTAGAATCAAAACCCTAGTTTTTGGACAAATTCCCAATTTCAAAATTAGAAGTTGAAGGGCTTCATGGAGAAAGAAATTCCATGAATGAAGGTTTCCATACATTCATTGAAACATTGCCACGAAATTGGAGTGGAAATCTTGGAGCTTGAACCCTAATCTTGAAGCTTTTGGTGTTCTTCAATGGATGAACTTGTAGAGAGAGAAATATTGAGAGAAGTGGGTTTTGGGAGAATTATTTGGGTGTTATATTTATTTTAAATTTTTGATTGGGTGAAAAAATGACTTAAAACAATATGTAAAACACACCCTAAAATACCCAAAACACCCCCACACTAGTTGGACTTAAAAAGGAAAAGTCCCATTTAACCTTCATTTAATGGTCACTATCAGGGACCAAGGACACTTGTACGGTCTGTGAAGAGCGCCATGGGCCGTGATGCTTCCCGTGGTGGTAGAGGTAGTAGATATATTTTGGTGGTCAAGCCTACCCATGGCCAAGGCAAGACTACGGAGCCTGCCACGATTCGTGGTAAGGACCACAGTCCGTGGTGATGGCCGTTGTCATAACTTAGTCTTTTGAAGGCAAGGCCTTAGAGCCTTGGTGCCAAGTGACCTTTACGACCACTTGCATGGTTCGTGAGGTCCACCACGGGCCGTGGTGTTGCCCGTGGTTTTTGAGATAAGTAGCTAGGAAGTTTGGTTGCCAACTTTTCATGGACAAGGCAAGTTTACGCCCACCTTCACGAGCTGTGGTGTGGACCATGACTCGTGGTCCCTCTCATGAAGGATGGGGCAGTAGCTAATGGCTAGGGACAGCATTGGCCTCTTGGCCTGGGCATGGCCCCTTGGTCATGCCACTTGCCTCATATCCTTGACCACTTAAGAACATTTTAACCCTAAATGTTTTACTAAAAGTTCGGGGAGTCATTTTATAATTTTTAATCATACGTTTAGGCCCTAGTTTGACCTAGCATATTACGGAGTGTTACAATATCTCCCCCTTTGGAACATCCATCCTCGAATGACACTCTATACACTTCTAGGGGAAATAACGACTCGATACTATTAACCGAACAAGCAATAAACATAAGAGTAATGCAAAAAGTAAAGGAGGAAACATATACTCCATTCTCAAATCATAATTATCCCTCACAAGGAAGTAGGAACTACATCCACAACCCAATATGCACAAAACTCATCATTTCGTATCACATAAGGAGGAACTACCTTCTCCAACTTAACTAGGCTCAACATAAACATAAAAGAGCTATTTTTCATCGAAACATAACTAAGCATGTTCAATACATCATCTCAAGAAGTCAAATACACCGTCATCATACTAAAGTCCAAACCAACCATGAGGAACATATAAATCATGGAAACTCAAGATACATAGACATGAATTGTCACAAGAACATGCATAGCATAAAGGAAATCATGAAAAGCTCAACAATACACATGACTCCCAATACACAAGAAACTAAGAGGAACTACTAACCTCAACTTTAACTAGGAGAAAAAGGAAAAACATGAGGATAACGGGACTTTATATCATCTTCAGCCTCCCAAGTAGCACTCTCAACTAAGTGATTCCTCAAAAGAAATTTAACGGAAGCTACTTCTGTATACCTCAACCTCTTCAATTGTCGGTCTAAAATCTCAATCGGGACCTCTTCATAAGAAAGGTTCTTATTAACTCCTAGACCTTCTAAAGGAAGAATGGATACTAGGTCACTAATGCACTTCTTGAGCATGGAGACATGGAACACCGGGTGAATCAGAGCCAATTCGCTAGGTAAGTTCAATTCATCAAAAACATTTCAACACGTTTCAAAATCTCATAAGGGCCCATATACCGGGGACTAAGCTTTCCCTTTCTAGCAAACCTCATTACCTTTTTCATAGGCGAGATCTTCAAGTAGACCCAATCGCCTACCTTAAACTCTAGATCCATCTTTCGATTATCGGCATAGGATTTTTGCCCACTTTGAGTCATCTTGAACCAATCTCTAATAAGTCAAACTTTTTCAATGGCTTCACAACTAACTCAGGACCAATAAGGGAAAATTCACCTACTTCAAACCAACCCACCGGAGACCTACACCTTCTCCCATATAGTAAAGTTTCAATTTCCGAATGAACCCATTATGGAATGGGAAGGGTGGAAATTCTATGCCAAAGAGTCAGTTTTTCTCTTGTCTTAAAGCTAGAAAGATGATCTTTAAGGGTTTCATATACCATCTATTTAGGGTGAGGGATATGGATTCCGAAACCCCTACTCTTTAGTCGGTCTCCTTGTTAAGGAGTTCCCGAAAGTGTTTCAAGATGATCTACCCGGTGTCCCTCCCGAAAGGGAAATAGATTTTGGTATTGTTCTTCTCCAAGATACGCATCCTATATTTATCACTCGTTATCGTAATGCTCCGGTAAAACTTAAGAAATTAAAGGATCAATTGAAAGATTTGTTTGATAAGGGTTTCATCCGATCGACCATCTCTCTATGGGGTTCTCGATTTTTGTTTGTTAGGAATAAATATGGTTCACTCTGTATGTGTATCGACTACCAAAAATTGAAAAAGGTTACCGCTAATAACAAATATCCTGTCCAAAGGATAGATGATTTGTTTGAGAAACTTCAAGGAGAAAGTTAATATCTAAGATTGACCTTCGGTCTGGATATAACAAATTCAGGGTGAAGAAAGATGACATTACGAAGATGGCTTTTCGAACTCGGTATAGTTATTACGAGTTTTTTGTAATGTTGTTTGGCTTAACTAATGCTCAGGGTATATTTATGGAATTGATGAATAGGGTCTTTAGGCAATATCTTTATATTGTTGTGATTGTGTTCGTTGATTATATATTGGTCTATTCTAGGAGTGAAGGCGAGCATATAGACCATTTGAGATTTGTGTTGCAAGTCCTCAAGGACCAACAACTTTTTGCAAAGTTTTGCAAATGTGAATTTTGGCTAAGGTTCATGGCTTTCCGTGGACTTATTTTTTCCGGTAATTGAGGTGGATTCTAAGAAAACGGATGCGGTTAAGAGTTGGCCTAGACTATTATCCCCTTCGGATATTAAAAGTTTCATTGGTTTAGCTGATTACTGTATAAGGTTTGTTGAAGGATTTTTTTTTATTTCCACTCCATTGATGACATTAACCCAAAATAAGGTTAAATTCATATGGTCGGAAGAATGCGAGAAGAGTTTTAAAGAATTGAAAGATAGGCTTACTTCCGCTCCAGTGTTGACTCTACCAGAAGGAACCGATAAGAGTTTCATTGTTTATTGTAATGGCTCAACAATTTGTCTTAGTGTGTGTCCTTATGCAAAATGGGAAATTCATTGTCTATGCTTGTAACACCTCAGATTCGAGAAAGGGTAAGAATTCAAATTTTATGAAATCTGGTGCCAAACCGATAGACGCCACCGATGGACCGTCACCTAACACACAGTCTGTAGGTTGGGTTCATCGATTGGCTAGCAAGTATTCCAAGATGTTGAGTTCTAGTACTTGTTCAATGGTCTAATAGGATGGTTCGTCGTTCAATGTACGAGTCGTACATAGGTCTCATAGGTGAGCCCCATACTTCAACTAAATTCAGGATTTTAAAGTCAGGATCCACGGCAGGGACCAATGGATCGGCGTTGGATCCACGGTCCATCGATGGGGGTCCATCAATCAAGGCCACATGATCTGGCCTCTGATCCAAATGGTGACTAACAGCATGGTCCGTTGTCTGACCAACAGACCATTGGTTTTGCCATCGTCTAGGTTGGTGGTTAATATTTTCAGGGGCTTTTAGGTCTTTTCATAATTATTTTATCCAAATACTATGTCATTTTTCCCTTCCCTTAAAGACCTATATAAGTTTTTGAAACACCAAATTTCCCCAATTGAAATCATTCTCACAAATTTACAAAAGAAGAGCATGTCTTTCTCTCCAAATATTAATCTCTCTAGAAAGCATGAAGAAGAAGGGGTCAACCTAGGGTTTCAAGTCAATTCTCTAATTCCTCCTTAGAATTTAAGCAATTGTCATTGTGGTATAATTGTTTTCATCCATGAATTCCTTCCATTCATGGAGTTTTCAAATTCTCATACTTTCAAAGATATAAGTTCCCAATTGAGTTAGGATTTTTTTTTTATGTTATGGGTTCTCTTGATTATTGATTTAATTGATTGATTTATGATCACTAATGCATGAATTGAGTTAAAATCATGTTTTTATGATGACCCCCCATGAACCCATGTAATACTATGTTTTCCAAGTTATTATTTTACAAAATGTGGATTTTTGATTATGAAAGAGAAGTTTATGAAATCAAGCATGTTCTCATGAAATTATGTAAATGTTTTAGGGATTCTTTGAGAGTGAAGTATCATTGATTTTGCTATTTTTGTGTTTTTTAAAGGATTTCTCATAGACACTGGTAATCATAAATTGTAAAAGGTTTTTTTACATTATAAGGGTTCTTAGGGTTGAATGGCTTTCTCACCTAAAATGAACTAATGCTAAAAAGCTATTCCGATGATGAGGCAATAGGTGATTACCCCACCAGATGTAAGCAAAAGAGGCGATTAACCATGTTCCATTAAGATATAAAATGAAACTATGAATAAGAAATATGTTGTGGAAGTTAAGCTTAGAACTGATTGGATAAGTGGCGATTACCTATGTTCCATAACTATGTGCAAACATAGGATTGTCTAGATAGACATTAGCTAGTGGATCCACATAAGGTAGAAGTCTATGGTCCTTACCGTGGCAGGTAGGACAACTCTTTTGGAGTGGGAGACACCAGATCCATGATGATAACTCTCATGGTCTTATATGTCGTTTAAGGCTACTTCCAACAAGAAAGCTATTATCAACTAAAGTTACTTCAAGGAAGTATCTCATACATGTTTAAGATGATTACTATGTGCATTGACCATGTTTTATGACTCATGTTTCCTAAATCGTTATCTCATGTTTAGCTTAGTCATTGCATCTCATACATCGACTCTCTTTTAAGAACATTTTAAAATGTTTTATGCATGACTATCACACTTGGTACATATGTTGTATTAACTTATACTGCTTCCTAAATTTTCTCAAATGTAGGGTTCGATAGTCAGGGTTGCTGTAACGACCCGGAAAATGATAGAGTGAAACTAGAGCCTCACATGTGAGTTTGGAGTCGAGAACTTAATGAAATGATTATATTTGAATTTGACCCAAAAAGTTCTTAAAAATGTGCTTCGGAAGTTACCGGAAACTTGTTTA
>JAJOOF010022892.1:0-35496 GCA_029582545.1 Solanum lignicaule | reverse complement strand
TGTATCATTTCTTCTTCTTTTTTTTGCTCCCTTAGTCCCGATTTCCCCCTTTGATTATGCTTATCGCTTATGGTCATTTTAATTGCTTCTGCGACCAAAGATGTGTAATGATATGCTATGAGGCTTGTTTGGGGTTCCTTCGGGTTCCCCATTCGCTGGTCACGTCTAGGCCCTAGGCTTGGGTCGTGACAGCGTTCCTCCGTTGTTCTTCACTTCGAACACTAGCAAAAGCATATTCTAGATTGGGTAAAGGGTTTGCGCGAAGAATATCACTTCGGACATAATCATAAATATCATCCAAACCAGCCAGTAAGATATACACACACTCTTCTTCAATTTCCTTCTGTCGAGCCTGAACAACATCAGGTTGTGTGACAGAGATGGGCTTACGATGATCCAGTTCCTACCATATTTTGCGCAAATCTGCAAAGTATGTAGAAACTCTTTTCCCCTCTTGTTTCATACACATTGCTTGACAAGAGAGATCATAAATAACTGATCTATCAACCCCTCCATAATATGTTTGAGACACGGTGTCCCAAATACTCTTGGTCGTCGGAAGACGTACAAATAAGCTCATAATGTCGGGTTCCATGGCACCGACGAGCCAACTTTTAACAATAGCATTATCCATACTCCACTTTTCATAAGTGGCATCAGTAGCGAGAGGCTCTTTAACTGTCCCTGATAAGTATCCCATTTTTCACGACTTGCGACAAACATCTCAACAACTTGAGACCAAAGAGAATAATTATTTCCATTGAGTTTTACACCAAAAGAAATGGCTATAGGTTCTAGGATGGTGTTTGTATTTTTAGAGGATTCACCCATGGTAGAATTATAGACTTAGGATAAAGAAATTTTTGTTTGCTCTGATACGAACTCAAAATGGGTGAAAAAGATACTTTCATTATGTATCAACTTTACATTATATAGAATTACAAAGATATGGGAAGATATTTACAATCCCAAAGAATATGTTACTATAATCCCAAAAGATATCCTACACAATCCACAAGATATTCTAATTGATCTCCAATAATTAGAAATAAATCTACCCATTAACTACTTTTACTAACTCATGCTAACACTTTTCATGATAAACTGACTACTAGCCATACAAGCAGTCAAGCTTGCATGAACATGAAATACACTAGCCAAGTTGCTAACTATTACTTCTAAAATAATTCATAATTTAAGTATTATCTATCTATCAGGAGGAACCTGTTTATCCTACGATCCAGAGACTTCAGAAGGGCAAAGCAAAACTACTCTCTAGTGGGAAAATAGTTGGAGATCCAGGGGAGTGGAAAGTGATTAGGAATAATAAGTACAGTCATACAAGTGTGCACAAGAAAAAACAACAATTGGAAATTACAAACAAATATGGCTCTTTAGCAGCAAATGCATCAGGTGAATCGTCAAACATCAATGACATTGCATCAAATGTGCAAGGGGTAAGTCCAAACAGTGACAGGCAAACTATAAAAGAAAAAGAAGAGATCAATAAGGAGGAGCAGCAAGCAGACATCAATGATGAAATTGTCAAGACTCATAACATCAAAACGCCAGAACATCAACCACAATTTGAAAGAAATATGGTCGAAACAAAATCTCAAGGCAATGCAGTGATATTGTAGTGTCAACAAAGGTCAAAATGGAGGAAAAAATAAAGGTTACAATGCAGAATCATCCATACAATGAATGCGACAAGCAAGAACAACCTCACCAACAACAAAAATTATGCACAAATAAAAATCAAGAACATGCAAATGGACAAAGCTCCTCAGATAAACATCACAGTGGTTCCAGTGAGAAGAATAGAGAGCAATAACATCTAGAATATTTTCTACCTCAACAACAGTTGGACACAGGGGAAAGTAAGGTACAAGGGCAAGACAATCAAGACGATAAATATTTGGCAGTAGTGAAGATTCCAACCATAATACAAATGACAAATTAAGAGCATGTGATAGTGAATAGGTCTTCACCTCAAAAGGTCTTACATAATATTGTATCTCATTCTACAACTGAGGATACTCCGCAGAAACAAGCACAACAAAGTGTATCTGAAAATAAGGAAGACATGAATATGAATAGTGAAGGAGAAGACAGTTCAAGTGAGAGAAAGAATCAGGTAGAAATGGGACGAATTGTGGTAATACAGTAGGTTCTCAACCTACTAGAACATTGTGAAAGAGGGGGGTGCAAAAGAATAAATCTCAATGATGAAGACCTTCTTCTAGAATATTAGGTCTGTCAAGACTCAAAAAGCATTTCATAGAGTTCAAATGTTGAACAAAGCACATAAATTCATTTTTATTGCTTTAATGGAACCTTTTCAAAATGCTAGACACATCAATAAGTATAGAACAAGACTAGGAATGCCTTTTTCCAAAGCTAATTGTAATGGAAAAACTTGATTGTTTGTCAAGGAGGGATATTAGGTTGATATTGTAGATGATTCTGCCCAACAACTTACTCTAAAGATTCATGGTTCTAATCTGAACAAAGCATTTTATGCTACTACAATATATGCTAAATGTGATAGTTTGCAGAGAGTAAATCTGTGGGAGGAGTTATATTAATTACATAACTATTCTACTTTACCATGGATAATTGGAGGAGCTTTCAATATGGTTCTGAATGAGGATGAGAAGATTGGTGGAGTTCCCGTGCAACCAACTGATACTGAAGAGTTTGTAAATTTCATTGGATCCTGTGATCTTATAGAAGTAAGCTGCAGAGGCAACCCATTTACTTAGTGGAATGGCAGAACTGCAGAAGATTGCATATTTGAAAGACTAGATAGAATTCTAGTAAATGAAGAGCTGCAAAATTGGTTTAGTCAATTGAAAGTTGAGTATCTTTCAAGAACTGAATCTGATCATGCTCCTATGCTAATAACTTGTGAATTAAATATGGAAAATATCAAAAAACCCTTTACTTTTCTGAACCTCTTGGTTGAACATGAATCTTTCAAGCATGTGGTTGCTCAGAGTTTGTTAGGGTCTCACTCAGAAAATCCATTCTTTGCATTCAAGACAAAGTTGAAAAAGTTGAAAGTTGTCCTCAAATCTTGGAGTAGAGAGGTATTTGGTTATATTTTAAACCAATTAATTATTAGAGAGGACATTGTCAAAATCAAGGAGAGTTAGTTTGAAGATGACCCATCCAATGTGAATAGAGCAATTATGCAAAATGCACAAGCAGAGTTTAAGAGATATCTACATTATGAAGAGGAGTATTGGAAACAAAAAGCAGGATTTACTTGGTTTGGGAAAGGAGATAGAAATACTAGATTCTTTTACAGTCTAGTGAAGGGAAGAAGAAAAAGACTAATGTTGAAAAAAATCCAGAATGAGCAAGGTGAGCTTCTGGAAGATAAAAGACAAATTTGTGATGAAGCTGTGAAGTATTATCAAAAGCAATTTACTCAAGAAAGGGATACTACTGATTTTTCCCTAATGAGACACATTCCACAAATTCTAACAGGAGAGGATAATATAACTCTTGGCATTATTCCTACAAAGGAAGAGGTTAAAAATGTTGTTTTTAATCTTAGTGGGGATAGTGCAAGTGGCCGAGATGCTTTTACATGCCTTTTTTATCAGTATTGTTGGGATATAGTTGGTGATGATGTATGGAACTTGGTCTCGGCTTTTTTTTAAAGGAAACACACTAACAAAATCTATTACTCATACTAATCTTGTGTTGCTGCCTAAGAAGAATGACCCTCTCTTTTTCTCTGATCTAAGGCCTATAAGCTTGAGTAATTTTATCAATAAAGTTATTTCCAGGGTAGTGCATGACAGATTGGAGAAGGTTCTTCCAAGGTTGATCTCTGCCAACCAATCAGGCTTTGTTAAAGGAAGAAACATTATTGAGAATATTTTGCTCACTCAGGAGATTGTACCAGATATCAGTAAAAAAGGAAAACCAACTAATATCATAATTAAGCTTGACATGGCAAAGGCTTATGACAGGGTATCTTGGTTCTTTTTTATGAAAGTCGTACGAAAAATGAGTTTTTCAGAGGTTTTTATTGATATCATTTGGAGGAATATAGCTAATAATTGGTACTCAGTATTGGTTAATGGACAGGAGCAAGGTTTCTTTCACTCTACTAGGGGGTAAAACAAGAGGACCCTTATCTCCTGCTTTTTTTTATTCTCAGTGTTGAGGTTCTATCTAGGGCTTTGAACTCTCTATTTCATGATAGCCAATATGTAGGTTATGGTGCCTAAATTGGCTCCAAATCTTAACCATCTTTCTTATGCAGATGACACAATTATTTTTGCAGCTGCACATGAAATATCTCTTCAAAGAATGATGAAGGTGTTGGGCAGATATGAATATCAGTCAGGGCAAATAATCAACAAAGGGAAGAGTGCTTGGTACATGCATTAGAATGTTAGTGCACTACTAAAAGATTTAGTTGATAGATGTGCAGGTATATCAAGAGGCCAATTTCCAATCACTTATTTAGGGTGTCCTATCACCCATGCTAGAAGAAAAAGAGTGACTACAGTGATCTTATTAAAAGGTGAAGAACAAGATCCAAACATGGAAAGGAAAGTTGTTATCTTTTGGTGGTAAGGCCACTTTAATTAATAGTGTATTGAAGAGTATCCCTATCTACGCTCTTGTTGCAGCTGTCCCTCATTAATGTGCAATCTCTGAATCGCACAAGATTTTTGCAAAAATATTTTGGAACAATGAGGAAACAGGAAGAAGTAAACATTGGGCTACTTGGCAGAATGCATGTCTACCTAGAGGTGTCGGTGGACTAGGTTTCATATATTTATTTGATGTCTCCAAAGCAATGTTCGCAAAGTTGTGGTAGAAATTCTAAACATGCAATTCAGTATGGGAAAATTTCATGTGGAATAAATATTGTAAAAAAGAAATACCTACACTAGTGCAATGGAAAGGCGGATCTCAGGTGTGGAAGATTATGCTTGAAAACAAAGATATTTTAGAGAAGAACATATGGTGGGAACCAAGAGGAGGCACCACAAACATTTGGTATGAAAACTGGACCAAATCGGGGCCTTTATGTCATGAAGCAGAATGTATTATTAGGCCAAAATTGGAATCTATAAATGAGCTAATGAATGAACAGGAATGTGATCTAGACAAAATCCAACAAGTACTGCCAGAGAGAATTGTTAATCATGTACAACAACAATTAAGCAATGTTATGCCTAGTACTTTGCCTGACATACCTTGGTGGCTACTCAATAGCACTGTAAAGTTTAAGGTTAATTCAACTTTGGAATTGTTAAGAGAGAAGCAAGAAGAAAATCCTCAATACAAGCACATTTGGGTGAAAGGGCTGCCATTTAAGTTTGGTTTTTTAACTTGGAGAATATGGGGTAGTAAAATTCCAGTGGCTACTTACATTTCCATGTGGGATAGCAATGTGAGTACATATTGTTTATGTTGTACAAGGTTCTACTCCTGAAACCATATAACATCTCTTCTTAATAGGTGATATAGCGAGAAGAGTATGGACATATTTTACAAATGCTGCTGGACTTCATGCTCCTTGGATCCAAATAAAACAATCAATACAGAAATGGAGAGATGCTCCTGGCAATGTGAAGCTTAAAGCAATTTCGGATGCAATCCTTATTTTAACTTTATGGTTTCTTTGGAAAAGAAGAAACACTTTTCTACATGGGGGTATATATCCTTAAGAAAAGGTTATTCATAAGATCAATAATACGATTCATAAATTCACAATTAGCAAATTCCCATTTTTTCAAAACATACCAAGGACCTGGCCTGCTATTGTGAATGTACTGGAAAATTGGGAGCCTAGGTTTAGACACAAAATTGTGAGGTGGATGCATCCTCCTGATGGATGGTATAAATCCAATACTTATGCTGCTTCTAAGGATAATCTTGGCCCTAGTTCAGTTGTATTTTGTGTGAGAAATTTCCTTGGAGACCTAATGGTGCTGAAAGGCAAAAGAATACCAAATTCCACTAGTCTTGTAGCAGAAGCTGTAGCAATAAAGGAAGGCATTCAATTCTGTATTTTCAGAAATCTATTACCCCTTATAGGTGAGACAGATTCTCATACTATGGTTCAAATTTTGGAGGAGAAATGGGAGGTCCCTTGGAGTGTTGTTATGGAGGTTGAGGCTATTAAAAGAATGAGGGGAGGTGTCCCAATTCATGTGAAACACACTCTAAGGGAAGACAACACTCTAGCTGATATCTTTGCTAACATGACTGTTAATTTTGCATATACATACATGGTGGAAAATTTTCAGGATATTCCAACAATTGCAAAGAAAATACTCAACATGGATAAAATAAACATGCCTTTTTTGAGGATGACACAACTGGACAACTGATTAATATATTCACAGGTTTTCAATCACATAGTCACCAACTATTGGAACAGAGGAAGAGTTTGATATCCTATAATTTTTCTTGAAGTGATTTCAGAAAGTCGAATTACTATGCCACCTGGTGAGAGTTTAGGGTTTTCAATGGTAATAGACTTAGGCAAAGTAGTTGGGGAGTGTCTTTTATGTTTTCGTTGCAACTCTGTGATTATGTCACGACCCCGACCGCCGTGACTTGCATCCACTAACCCTCCTGTGGGAGAACCACTATTATAACCCAAATCAAGCAACTAAACCAAAAACTAAAGCATTTAAGGATACGGAAGCAGGAATAATAGCTAAAAACTGAAGTTCCCATAAACTTCCAAAAGATCTAACAACTAAACAATGCGAAAAATACACCTAGAACCTTAAAGTTAATGTACCAAAAGATCTAACAATGAACCAAAGTCTAAACAAGAAGGGTCACAACCCCAAACTAACAAATTAATGAATAACTAGTAGGTCTAAGTCCGAAATGTGGACATAGACGAAAGGAGAACTCATGGAAGCCTGGAAGAACTAGCTTACCCTTGAATTCGAACGATCACTAATCTTCTAAGCTAGGTCCGTCAATAGCCGCCTGAACATGCCCTGTACTCAACCAAGAAAGAGCAAGTACAGTATCAGTATATAACCACAGTGTACTGGTAGGATCACACGGCTATCCTACTAAGTGCCACATACATAAGTCAACACAACTTAATAATAACATGCATACACCGAACATATACAATATCTTCATCATTTACGAACACTGTACAATTTCACATTTCTCAAGATACACAGTTATGTCAACTCATTGGTCCTCTCATGGAACCCAAACCCAAATAGTTAGCATACCAGAACGTGGTACCCGATCCAATGTTTATGTTGAAATGTGCCAACCGATCCCATATTTGTGCCGAAATGTAGCAACATATCCAAGTTAGTGTGTCAGAACGCAACACCCGATCCATTCAACAAGTCACAATCACAATCATAAGTATATTCTCAAAATCATACAATCAAGTCATGATTCATGGTATTCATCATTCATCTTATCTCATTTACAACTAGTGTGATAAATAATGCAACATTCCCATACATACACTTATTATAATGAAGCAAAAACAAATATATATCACACAATCATGAAATCACAACCATCACCTGCCTCGAAATAAGATTGAATCCCTTAAGAAACTTGATTCTTCCCTTTCCGGATTCGTTATGCTTGTTCTTGGTCTACAAACAATTAATATAACATGATAATCAATAAACATTAACTAATTACCCAAATTACCTACAATTCTATCAACCCTAGATCAAAACCATGATTCCCATACCCAGATTAGGGCTTTCTTCACAATAATTTCCAGATCAAAACCCTTCCCCATCGATAATTACCCATTAGATTACGTTGTATGGATCAAAAAAAAAGATTCGGATAGTTAAAACCTTACTTTTAGCCTCAATAATGGTGAAAAACTATCAAGAAAACCCTTGGGTTCGTTCCTTAGATTTCAAGTTTGAAATTTGCAGAATAAAATGTTTTAGGGGTATATTTCCGACTTTAAGTCGCGTCTGCCCTGCAATAACAATACTACCCTGCTATAGCGACCCCGCCCTGGCAGCATAATTTCCCGTTGTAGTGGCTTGCACGGAATAGTGAGCTAATTTAATAATTCCAATACCCCAATTTCACAACACACCTTCAACCAATGACACCCAGAAAATACCCGTTCATACTAAGATCAATTTCGGGAGTTCTATTTGCCCAAATTCAATTCCATAAAGTCGTACGGATTCCTTAATGTCTTATGTATCTACTCATGTGTTCAAATTCGCAATTAGATCACCTAGTTTTTATCAGATTTCCCTAGACTTGAATGACTCCAATTTCATCCAAATTTGGACTAGGTTGGGAAATTCCAATTTACTACAAAAAAGTTTTCCGACCCAAAATTTTTCCCCGTTGGTTTTTCTATAACGACGGAAAAAGGTCATTACAATAGACACCAATTTACCCATCACTCATCCCCGAGTGCCAACTTAGAAAAATAGGCTAAGGAAGGAATGAAGTAGTACCTGAATCGACAAACAATTGGGGATACTTGTCGCACATGTCCTTCTCGATTTTCCAAGTAGCTTCCTCAACTGGACGATGATTCCATTGAATTTTCATGGACTTAATATCCTTGGTCCTCCGCTTACGCATATCACGATCAAGAATTGCAATCGGTTCCTCCTCATATTAGAGGTCTTTGTCTAACACAATTGAGTCCCATTTAATGATGTAATCCCCGTCACCATGATATCTCTTCAACATAGACACATGAAATACTGGATGAACTCCCGATAGGTTAGAAGGTAAAGCCAGTCTATAAGCCACTGGCCCTACACATTCAAGAACCTCAAAGGGACCAATGTATCGCGGTCTTAGTTTGCCTTTTTTGCCAAATCTCATCACCCCTTTCATGGGTGATACCTTAAGAATAACATTCTAACCGGTCTAAAATGTCATGTCTTTTTCCTTATGATCAACATACTTTTTCTGTCTACTCTGGGCTACTAAAAGCTTAGCTTGAATACTGCTCACCTTATCTTGAGCATCCTTCACTAAATCAACCACCAAAGGCTTCACATTTTTAGCCTCGAATCATCATATGGGCGATCTACATCCTCTCCCATATAATGCCTCAAACAGTGCCATATCAATGCTAGAGTTATAACTATTATTATAAGAGAACTCACACAAAGGCAAGAACTTATTTCAATGCCCTCCAAAATCAATCACGCATGCCTTCAACATGTCTTCTAACCCTTGAATAGTCCTCTCTGATTGTCTGTCTGTCTGCGGATGGAAAGCGGTACTAAAAGTGAGTTGTATGCCCAATTCATCATGTAATTTCGTCCAAAACTTGGAGGTAAACTGCGTGGCACGGTCTGATATGATAGAAAGGGGCACCCCATGCAACCTCACTATCTCTTTCACATAAACCTTTGCCAATTGTTCAGCATTATAATCTATTCTTACCGGAATAAAATGGGTTGACTTAGTCAATCTATCAACTACTACCCAAATAGAATCAAACTTCCACAAAGTCTTGGGAAGACCAACTACAAATTCCTTGGCTATCCTCTCCCACTTCCATTCTAGAATCGGCATTCTTTGAAGCAAACCTGCACGCCTTTGGTATTCATACTTCACTTGTTTACAATTTTGACGTTTAGCCACAAACTTAATTTTGCTTCAAATCTCGGTAAATTTTGGTCACACCCGGATGAATGGAATATCGCGAACCATGAGATTCTATCAACAATTTCTGAATGAAGTCATCAACTCGAGGAACACAAATTCTTCCTTTGATACTGAGCACACCTTCGGCATCAAGAGTGGTCTGTTGTGCCTTACCAATCACAGTCTTCTTCTTGAGTTCATTCAAATTTTCATCCTCGAATTGCTTGTCCTTGATATCTTCCATAAATGTGGCCCTTACTTCAATGCTAGCTAACACCCCACTTTTTCTGAGATGCCCAATTGCATGAATTTAGACTCCAAGGTCTGAATTTCTTTAGCCAAAGGTTGTCTATAGTTACACTCAAGCAAGCTAAACTACCCATACTTACCGCTTTTTGACTCAATGCGTCTGCCACTAAATTAGCATTACCCGGATGGTATTGAATTGTGACATCATAATCTTTATGTAACTCCATCAACCTTCATTGTCTCAAATTCAGATCCTTTTGAGTGAACACGTGATGCGAACTACGATGATCAGTAAACACCTCACACTTGACACCATAGAGGTAATGTCGCCAGATCTTAAGAGAAAATATTATCGCTGCCAACTCCAAATCATGTGTTGGATAATTCCTCTCATGCACCTTCAATTGACATGATGCATAAGTTAAAACGTTCTTATCTTGCATCAACACAATTCCCAAACTAGAATGTGAAGCATCACAATAAACAATAAAATCTTTATCTTCCACCAGTAGTGCTAGGACAGGTGTTGTGGTCAAAAGAGACTTGAGCTTTTGAAAGTTATCCTCACTATTTTCAGTCCATTCAAATGATATCTCCTTTTTTGTCAAATTTATCAAGTGAGTGGCAATAGAAGCAAAGTTCTTCACAAATCAACGATAGTAGCTAGCGAGCCCCACAAAACTCCAATCTTCCGTCACAGAGCTAGGCCGAACCCAATTCTTGACCACCTTAATCTTTTAGGGATCTACCATTAACCCTTCTTTTGAAACTACATGCCCTAAAATTGCAACCGAAGTCAACCGAAATTCGCACTTAGAAAATTTAGCATACAACCTTTGTTTCCTAAGAACACCCAGAACAGTACAAAGATGGTCGGCATGCTCTTCCTCACTTTTCGAATAGACCAAAATATCAACAATAAAGACTATGATGAGTGAATCAAGAAATGGCTTGAACACCCCCATTCATTAAACTCATAAAAGCGGTAGACACATTAGTCAAACCAAAAGACATAACTAGAAACTTGTAGTACCCATAGCGGGTTCTAAACGTCGTCTTGGGCACATCCTAAGGCCTAATTTTCAACTGATAGTAGCCAGACCTTAGATCAATCTTAGAAAAAACTTATGCAACTTGCAATTGGTCAAATAGATCATTTATGCGAGGCAATGGGTACTTGTTTCGAATGGTGACCCTATTCAATTGCATGTAATCTATACACATTCTCATACTACCATCCTTTTTCTTAATAAACAAAACTGGAGAACCCCATGGGGAAGTACTAGGAAGAATAAATCCATTACCAAGAAGCTCTTGGATTTGAGCCTTAAGCTCTCTTAATTCTGCCGGAGCCATACAATATGGAGGGATAGAATTGGGGAGGGTACCAGGTTCTTAATCAATGCAAAAATCTCTATCCCTATCCGGAGGAATACAAGGCAAATCATTAGGAAACACTTCTCTATATTCTGACACTACAAAAATAGACTCAACAGATGGGGACTCAACCTCAACATCCAAAATATGAGCCAAATAAGCCAAACAACCTTGCCCTACCAGTTTCCTATCCTGAATGGAGGATATGATCTTATACCCCTTCCCACTCTAACTTTTCCATTCATGGAATTTCTAGAGTTACAGACTTAGTGTTACAATTAAGCATAACATAATAGGGGGACAACCAAGTCATACCTAAGATTATGTCAAAGTCAATCATATCCAAAATCACCAAATCAACCCAAGTATGAAAACCCATAAACAAAATAGGACAAGCAGGATAGACATGGGTGACTATGACAGACTTTCCAACTGGGGTAGAAACATGCATCGGGGCATCAAGTATATCACAAATCATACCAAATGCTACGATAAACCGTACAAACACATAAAAATAAGTATAACCTAGATCAAATAACACATTAGCCATCCGGTTACAGATAAGAATAGTGCCTGTGATCACTGCGTCAGATGTCTCTGCCTCGTTCTTGCCCGAAAAGGCGTAACACTGAGCCTTATCATCATGACGGGCGACTTCCCTGCCTGGCTGAAATGTACCTCTGCCTGCATTACAATTTCCCCTACCTCCGTGGCCTCACTGATATCCTTCTCGCCCATCTTGTGGATGCCCTCGACCATTATTACCATTTCTCGCGGGTACACTTCTCTAGTCTGCTGCTACACGAAATCCATCATACGTGGGTGGGGACAATCTCTCCTCATATGCCTAGGTTCTCCACAATTATAGCAAGGATGATCACAAGATGGCCTGCTGCCCGTCGAAGGCGCGACTCCCTAGTTATCCTGAATCAAATTATGAGGTAGAGTTCCCGAGTAATTACCTGTAAAGGTGGGCATAGCAGACTGAATTGGCCTGGCTGCAAGTGTTGGCCTCCCTGATCCCTTAGAGTAAGAACCTTGAAAGTTACCCAAGTTCTTGGCCCTTTTAGCGAATGCCTTAGCCTAACCGTCTCGCCCCACCCCCTCCACTTTCTTAACAAAGTCTGTTACCTCATTGAAGCTCCTCCCTGCAGAGGTCATATGAACAAATAATATCTGCAACTCAGAATTTAGTCTCTTAATAAATAAACAGATCCTCTCTTCCCCAGTAGTCACCAATTGAGTAGCATATCTAGACAAGGCATGGAACTTGACCTCATAAGCAACCACAGACATACCACCTTGCTCCAAGGCCATGAACTCATCCTTCTTGCAATCTCTCAAAGTCCTAGGCACATATTTCTCTAAAAACAGAGCATGAAATTGGGTCCAAGTAAGTAGGGGTAAAACTGAAGATCTGCATTCCACATAAGCTCTCCACCGCTGCTTAGCCTCTTCTTGAAGTTGAAAAGTCACAAACTCAACTCCATGCTGATGGACAATTCCCAACGATCGTTAGTCAGTAATATAATCCAACTAAGTGAGTTGGGGTCGAATCCCCCAGGGAGTGGTACGTGCTTAAGATTCAAGAGCCAAGTGCCAATATGTTCAAGTCAATCATAGGTAAAGACATTTACGAATAAACGCATGGTTCAAGTTAAGGGGTGACACAAGTGTCAAATAACTGGGTTTTTTTTATTGTAATTATCAACTACAACATCAGCAAATAACACTAAGGAACAAGTAATGAGACAAGTTCTTGGGATGTGATTGGATTATGGGCTAAGGTAGACAAATTGGTAATTGCAACTGATAGTAAATAACTGTAAATCAGTGAATAAGCTAGACTTTAGTGGGGGTAAACTTTCTCTCAAACAATTTACCCTGAATCAAATTGATTTCTCTCGAACACCAATAAGCAGCAATTAAGAAGAGCTTACGCTTTAGTCCATTCACTCTCTTGAGCTGAATGTTTGTAAAAGGGTTTAGGATTCATTCTCTCGAGCTGAACCCATGACAACCCAATTCCCACAGACCATCAAATTAGTAATCTTGGTTTGAAAACCTCTCTCTCGAGCAAGCCAAAAACACGAAGTTAGAATTGCATTTTCAACAACAACCCTTTAAATCAAACCACAATTACTGATTGAATTCACCTTTAAACAACATTTAGACTATCAATTAACAATACCCAATAGCTAAGTACCCATAATCACACTCCAAGAATTGAGGTTTTAGCTACACATCATAAAAAGATAAAAATCGTTACCAAATTGTGTTTTCATCAATAGGGTAAGATTAATTTCGTCTTTACAAAGGTCAAGGTTGAAGAATCTCAAAGACCCACTTCCAATTTCTCAAAAATGGAAATCTTCAAATCTTCAAAGTTGAAAATATTGTCTCAATACTCTCAGTTCTAAAACTGATTGATAATAAAAATTAGATACTATGAAAACTGATGCAAAACTAAGAATTTAAAAATATATTTATAGTCGCCAAAAATATGTTGTGAAGGACCATTCAGCACAATAAGTTGGGATCGCCGATCCACTCGGCGGCCCTTTGTTTAATTATATCGCCTTTTTGCTTTGATCATCAGCATCTTCAAGTTTTGAAACTTTGGGCGATCTAGCACTGCATCGCGAACCGTTCGGCGACACGCCGACTGCTCCTTTCTATCGCCGACTTAATTTTCTCCTTCAGGGCTTGGCACACTGGAACTTTAGGCGAGATCATGGCCATTCGGCGACTCGCCCAATGGGTTAGGCGATCATCATGCCTTCTTTTCTTCGTTCTTTCAATTGCCTTGTTCCTTTTTGGTCATTAGTGTCCATGCTTTGTTGCTCAATCCAAATATCGGAAAATCAACGATTTACATCAGTTATTGGCACAAAATATGCATTTGAGGACACTAAATCTATTAAAATAAAGTCCTAAATGAGTTCAAATCGTGGACTCATCAATAGTCTTCATCCTTTATCGATTAGACCCAAAATCTTGAAAAAAGACACAGCTGATAGAGCCTAGAAGTACCTGTAAACTTCAATTTTCATACGAAAGGAAATGCACTTAGCTAGAGATATTACATTTGGAGAACGACGAGATGAGCATCTGGTCTCCTCACCACTCTACAACAGGTCAGTTATGGAGGATGAGTTACACCAGAAAGATGCCGCCGATGTAATTGGCAGATGCGAGAGCTTCAATTTCAAACATCACTTTTCCTTTTCCATTTTAGGCAGATGCCTGTTTTGTTTTTTTATTTCTTTTGTTGCTTTGTCTATGTTTTGTGCTAGGTCTCAATCTACCTGGCATATTGTACATAATTTTTGTTTATTATAAGAGGCCTTTGAGCGTCACACCTTTAATTATTTTTTTTAAATAATAATCGGAGAAGAAAAAGTGTCACGTGTCAGCACCACAAAAAAATAGGCTTTTTAAATAATTAATTTTTAAAAAAATGATTTTAAATCAATTCTAGAAAATAGGGAATAACTGTAAATCTGTATTTATTATTTTAAAAAAAAATCTACAGCATATGTGGTCCTTTTTTTGTGGAAATGTATTTTTAAATTTTAATCATCTTTCTACAACCTCCTCATTTAAAGAAAAACAAATGTAGATGATAATAATAGTAATAATAATAATAATAATAATAATAATAATAATAATCATAATAATAATAATAATAATATTAATAATAATAATAATAGTAATATATATATATATATATATATATATATATATATATATTAAAATAATCTATACATTATTAAAATCAGAAAGAAAGAAAAAAACCTTACTCATTACTTTACTTAACATTTTTTATAATAATGCGCCAAAAATTTATGAACATTACTCACGTTTTTCAACTCCTTTTATTTGTATTCAATTTAGAATTTGCATTTGATTTTAACCTAAAAAATTATACACGGTAAAAGCTTATCTGCATTTTGATTTGAGTTTAAATACAAAACTTTTATATTTAAATGATTTTATAAAATAAAAAAATAGAAAGATAAAGGCTTACAGTTTTGGAGGTGGTTACAATTCCCCATTTTATGATAATTGTAAGAGTTTTCAAATTTAAAAATACATTTTGAATTCAACCTAATTACTACAACTTCTCAACTATATCATAAACTCATCTACTTCTTACTTATTTTTAATTTATATATATATATATATATATGTCGGAAACTATAATATTAAAAAACTAAATTATGTATTTTTCTTATATTTAAAATAAACTATAATTCAAAAAAAAAAACAAAAATTTAAAGCAATTTTTAAAATAATTAAAATTAAAAATCGTATCTAAAACAAATGTGAAAGCACTTTTAATAAATACACTTAGTTTTAGAAAAAGTAGAAATATTAATTAAAAATAATTACTGAAACAGTTATATAAAAAATTTAAATTGTGTTTTTCTTCTACAGAAACTGCAAGATAGTGGATTACTACTTAAAAGAGTTATAATTTCTCAATTTAAAATATCATTTTTCAAAACAAAACAACATTTGTTTTCGATTGCGGTCAAGTTCACTAATCATCTAAGGAATGTCTAGGATTTCAGAGTTCTTGTTGATTTATTTTTTCAATTCTTTTATACTTTATAGTGTATGTTATTCGTATTCAGGATTGGTCTTCTATTTGATAGATTTGTTGAAGAATCTCCATGTCCGGTAAAGAAATGTTCTCAAAGATGCATGAAATGGAGATTCTTGATTTTTTTTTTTTTGCAATTTGTTTATACTTTATAGTGTATGTTGTTTGTATTTCATGATTGGTCTTCTATTTGGTAGACCTGTTGAAGAATCTCCATGTACAGCGAAGAAATGCTTTCAAAGACACGCGAAATAGAGATTTGACAATACGAAAAGGGGAAAATAATTTTAATGGTAGTATTTTTATGAGTATTTCTCACTATCTTATTCTTTAGTTGTGTTGACGTGACAGTTTTGTGAAAAATTGTAAACTTTAACCGAGTGAGAAAATGTTCTTTTAGAGGAAATATACTATAAATGTTGACATGTTTCTTTTCTTTCTTATTTTTTAGCAAGCTGGAAGTATTAAGAGTAATCGTCTTTAGTCTTGACCATATCGACACACAATCGTTCTATTTTTGGCCTTATTTTATTAATATTTTCTCATGCTCTACTAATATTTTTGACGTCCTTCACTTCATCCTAATTTTCTCATACAAGTATCACATCGACAATATGTGACAATGACAGTGATTCTTTTAACGTAGCTAAGGTATGACTCTTCTTTAATTACAACATAGTGTGTGTTGGGACGTAGTCTAAGCACCGCGTATTGACTCTTCTTAATTTTGTTTCTGGAAAAAAATTCAGAGATAGCATGAAGGTTTAGACATTGCATTAATTTAAAATAAAATAATTTGCATATAAAAAAAATAATTAAAGAGTTTATTAATAAATTTAAAAATAAACTAATTCAATGACAATAATAAGATTTTAGAAATAACATATTATATATTTATTTTAAGAGTTAAGAGATTAATATTTATCTATATCATATTAAAATAAACTAATTAATATTTACACACCTTATTGTTCACATTGAAACCCAAAAACATAAGATACTTTAGATGTATTCTTGAATTTTTTTATTTTTAATTAAGTTAAATATATAACATTAATCAAAGATAAATAATTAGTTAAGTTACTACTTGCTTTTTCATACTAAAGTGTAAGATCCCGTACTTTTTCTCTATTATTGCATAATATATGTGGCATAGTATGACATGGTTATATGAGGTGTATATGACTTTGTATCATACATTGGAGATTAAGATTGCAAATAGGTGGAAATATCAAGGAAATAAACTAAAGTTTTAGGTCAAAGGGACCCCTCAAACAAAGTTCATGATTAAAGAAGTGGCTCGGGTAGAACTTCGCCCGTTTGAAAGGTTTAAATTGCCCCATACCTTGTGGATAAGCCTATGAGTGTACAACATGCTAATAATAGTGTGTTATGAGGTATTATAATAGCACAAGGGTCGTATGCTAAGTTTTGAAGTCAAGAAAATTAATGAAACTAAGGTCGGCAAAAGTTATCGAAGTTTCTCTAATAATATTTTCTTAACTTTGGGTCAAATGTCTTGTATGTTTTCTCCCAAAATATAAAAAGTTAGAAGGCCTATAACACATTAAATTGAAGGCCTATGAGTCTAGTTTGCAACGCACAAAACCCCATATCGAACTGACATCGTAATAAAGAGTTATGAGGGTTTTACTACGGACTGCCAGGGAAGAATTCGGGTCGCGATCCGGGTCGGGTAAAAAATGTGGCATGTCAGCTAACTCAACGTTTTAAGCCATGAAAACATTTCTTTTCACTTCCTAACCAGAAAGAAAGCTTAAGAGAGGGTCCCTATGGAGTTTTTGCATGATGAACGTTAGTTTTCACGATTTCTACCATTAAAGGTTGCCCCCGTGCCAAGAAACTTGATCTCTACACGTGGCAATCGTTTTCCCCTTCTATTAGCTGTGTTTGGAGCTAGTTTTTGAAGATATAAATTTGTAGTTATTGGTGTTTCTTCAAGGTTTACACTTGGTTAAATAAGGTAATCATCTCGGGACTCTTTTGTGAATGTTTTTATGAAGTTCTACGGACGTTTCTTCAAGTTGAGGCCATTTGGCAAATCTGCCGATGTAAAATCAATTATGAACTATTTATAGGTGCGTACCAGCTGTATATATATAGTGTTTATGAAGCTTAGGAAGTAAGGAACAACTTTCGTGAAGAAGCTACTGCCATTCGAGGGTTCATTAGAAAGGTATGTTAAGGCTAAGCTACGTCCCTCAGTTTAGCACCACTCCTGGGAATTGAAATTCCTAAAACACCGAATGTGATACTTTGCTATTCTCTTGGTAGAAAGACCTTCAGTGAAAGGCATTGGGATCTTAGCTGAATTATTTTCATGATTCTATTATTTTGATATTCCACTCGTTCGGATAAACTACATGTCATTTTATCGGTTTCCTTGATTAGATGTCTGCATGTATGAATTTTTATTCTTCTTTAGGTGATGTGACTTAAAATATCACGCGAGACCCTTATTACTTGTAACCAGCCCTCTTTCCTGTAACACCCCGGAAAAATGGTAGGTTAACCTAGAGCTAAATGTGAGGATTAGTGTAACTTTTCGGAGATGTTTAGACTAAACTAGAGCTAAAATGAAGGAGGTAATCATCTAGGAAGAAGGTAAGGACCTAAACTACCTAAGAAAAATGAAGGAAAGCAATTTATGCCTTTGGTCCATTCTGCGATGGGCAGTAGCATCGCCCATGTGCTTTGGCGATTATCCAAATGGGCTCTCCTCACCTAGTGGGAAGCCTCCCCTAGACCTAGTTACTTTAACTTAAGGCGAGCTAGATCGGGGATCACCAACCCACTTGGAAAATAGCCCAAGTGAATGTCTCTTTTAAGGAGCATTCTGTAATTTCAAGCGAGCCAAGGGTCCATTAGGTGTGTTGCCTAGTGCCCTTGGCGAGCCAAGGAGGGCCAAAGGGCGAGCCGAAGCGTGCATTAGGCAGTTTTTAAATTTAAGTTACGCTCTTTAAACAAATCCCTCCAAAACTTGAACCAACACTTTCAAACTCTTTTCCTAACAAGTATATAAACCTTTTAAAGTCAAATTTCCTCCAATTTTAGTTACTCCTAGAGAATAAAAAAGAAAACCCAAGAAAAAACCATCTTCTCTCAATATTTCTCTCTCTAAACTCAAGGAAGAAGAAGGGAGCCATTGAAGGTAGAGTTTGTGGATTCCAAAGGTTCTTCCCCAAATTTCTTGGAGTTTCTTGGTCAAGGTATGGATGCTTTTCATCCTTGGGTAGCTATCACCCAAGGAGCCCCTTCAAACTATGTTTTCAAGATTCCCACCCCAAACCTAGGGTTTTCAATCCATGACATGGGTCTCCTTCCAAAATAATTTCAATTGTTTTATTATGTTTTATTATGATTAATTATGATTATTTATGATTGGATTAATGGAGTATTGTTGGATTTTGATGAAAATCTCCCTTGGACCCATGATTTCCTCTTCTTCCTAAATTGTGAACTAAGGTGTGACTTGATTGATCATGAAAGCTTGACAATTGATTATGTTTATGTTTACTAAGTTTTTTAAATTCCCCTATCTAGTGTTGTAATTCAATAAGTTAGGGTTGATCTTGATTCCTAGCCTTGAAGGGCAATATCTAGGGTTTGTGTATGTTGATAAGGATTGTATATGAACTCATGATTCACTTAGATAGTGATGATCCTTTGACTATTGTGTAATTGTGGTATTGATGAAAGATCCTTCTTCCCTATACCCTTACACTTGATTATGCATGAAGTATGTATGTATGTTAATGATAAGCTTGTTGTGTTGAATGAAAGGCCATTCTCATGAATATACTATGAATATGATGTGAAAGGTTTACTCACATGTTGATTATTCTAAGGTTGAAAGGAAATCCTCACCTAATGATTCTATGAGCTATTATGATGTATGTTGATTTGAGTGCCTAGTGCATTCTTTCATAATATGAACTTAAGTAAAGACTTAATACAACTCTTAAAAGGAATTATACTTAGCACCGAGTGGATATGAGTATGAGATGGGTTCCTTCACGCTAGTAGTTGGATTCCCAATATGGCTATCTCATGAGATGGAAACCTCCACGTTAGTAGTTAGGGTTTATAGTAGCAATCTCCTTATCCCATAACTATGTGCCCACATAGGTCTTTAGCTAGTGGATGGCTATTATGAAAGTTCTACCTTAGGGAAGTAGAACACCTCTTTTCGGTGTGGGGGTTGAACACCGGATTTCATGTAGCTCACATGGTCTATGTCGGTTAATGTTATTGTCCCTATATGATACAAATATGAATTATGATAAGAACATGGACTTTAATTATGACTTCTTAAAAGGTACTACTTAGTATGGGTGGGGGATGGGACTTCACTTATGCATTGCACAAGTAGACTTTAAGAGGGGTTATGGTTAGGTTCTGTTATGTTATGGAGACTTATGGATTATGTATGTAAGGTATGTATGAATGTTGAGTTTGAGTTTACTTGTTACAAGTCATGAACATGAATGACTCCTTATTTATGTATGTTGGTCATGGATGAGCTAAAAGTAAGATATGTATGTTGTTGGTGGACTAAATGTGATACTTAGCATTTGGTAGGGTTATGGGATCTTGCCTTTGCATTGCACTAGTATGGCTTTGGGTTGCTTATATGTTGGTTTGACTTATATTTCTTCATAAATGTGCATTATGGCTTTTAAACTTGATAAAGGCATGATTTCAACTAAATGTCCCTTTTATGCATGTTTTCAGGATTTTTTGCATCGCTTCCATACTTCGTACATTATTTGTGGTAACCCATATTTTCTACATTTACTATGAGTGTAGGTTCCGGTCGTTGAGACGTACTTCTTCTTTGAAGTGAAGCTTGGGTTGACTATTCCCTAGGCTTGGTGAGTTCTCAAGTTCGAGGACAAGATGTTATCATTTTCTAACTTCTATTGTACTTTTCTATTTTGAGAATTTATTGATGTAAACGGCTTTGACCCTATTTGTACTCTGTATGGTACTAGATGGTGATTGAGACAAGTCTAGATTCTTATTTTCGTTTATGAAAAAGAAGTTGACTTCAATTGTAAAAGTTTTAAATTTTCCGCATTATTCTAGGGGTACCCTGGGTGACAAACTTGGTAATCAGAGCACAAGGTTTAGAATGATTATAGGATGATGTCTCATGAACCACGTCTAGTAGAGTCTTGTTCATGAGTGTGATGCGCGCCACACTTATGAATGAGAGGCTATAAGATGTTTAGGAACTTTCACTTCTTTCATTACTCTTTAATTGTGCCTTAGAGTTTTAACTCTATGAAGTCCTTTTCCTAACCCTTTTCTTGTGCATATAGGATATGACTACAAGAAGGGCGGTTGCAAGAAGGATGGAAGAGGAGATTGTGAATGAGGAAGTTCCTCCCCAAGGTCCTCAAGAGCCTCAAGGTCCTAATGATGAGGGAGCTATGACAAATGTGGAAATAAGGATGACTCTTCAAACAATGACGCGTTCTCTAACGACTCAAGTCACTAGGGATGCTAGAGCTCATGTGAACCCCAATGCAAGTATAACCTTTTCAAGAATTAGGGATTTCACAAGAATGAATCCCCCTACGTTCTATGGCTCCAAAGTGGATGAAGACCCGCAAGGGTTTATTGATGAAGTGGTTAAGGTTCTTGATGCTATGGGAGTGTCTCCACAAGAGAAGGCGGAACTAGCCGCCTACCAATTGAAGGATGTGGCTCAAGTTTGGTATGACCAATGGAAGGATGAGAGACCCGTAAGAGTGGGTCCGGTAGATTAGGGAATGTTCAAGTTGGCCTTTCTTGATAGGTATTTCCCCCTAGAGTTGAGGGAGCGAAAGATGCAAGAATTCATCAACCTTCGCCAAAGTGTGAAGGAGTATAGCCTTAAGTTCACCCAATTATCTAAATATGCTCCAACCTTAGTGGCGGACTCAAGGGCCAAGATGAACAAATTTGCTATGGGGGTATTCGACTTGGTAGTCTATGAATGTCGTTCGGCAAAGCACATTCCAAGTATTAATATTTCACGTCTTATGGTTCATGCCGAACAAATTAAGGAATAAAAGCTCAAGCAAGTGAATAGAGAAGTGAAGAGGGCAAGGACGGATGATGGGAATTCTTCCAAGGGTAAATTTGAGGTTCAAGGTAAACCAAGGTTTAAGAGAAGGTTCTCCAACCTAGGCTCTTCTAGTTCTCCAAAGGTCAACAAAGATAAGGTGTCTAACCTTAAGCCACAAGCAGGTAATAGTGGTAGCTCTTATGTTGAAATACCTAGTTGTGTAAAGTGTGGTAAAAAGCATGAAGGCAAGTGCCTAGTTGGCATGGATGGTTGCTTTAGTTGTGGAAAGAGTGGCCATATGAAGAGAGATTTTCCTATGCTAAGGGCTCAAGGAAGAGAGGGCAAGAAAGTCCCTCTAAGTGGCTCAAATTCTGATGCTCCCAAGAAGAATCGTTTCTATGCTCTCCAATCCTGAGGGGACCAAGAGAGTTCCCCGGATGTGGTAACGGGTATGTTTCAAGTCTTTTCCATTAATGTTTATGCATTGTTAGACCCCAGTGCCACTTTATCATTTGTTACACCTTTAGTGGCTATGAAATTTGAATTACTCCCCAAAATATTAGAGGAACCTTTTTTGGTTTCTACCCCGGTTGGTGACTCGGTTGAAGCTAAAAGAGTTTATAGGAGTTGTTCAATTTCTTTGTCTCATAAAGTCACTTCTGTTGATTTGATAGAATTAGACACATTGTCTTTGATGTCATCTTGGGGATGGATTGGTTGCATGCATATTTTGCGTTTATTGATTGTAGAATCCGGTTACGTTTCAATTTCCAAATGAGCCTACTTTAGAATGGAAGGGGGGAAATTCTATCCCTAGAGGTCTTTTTTTTTTCATGTCTAAAAGCTAGAAAAATGATCTCCAATGGGTGCATTTACCACATTGTTAGGGTTATGGATGTTTAGTCTGAGAATCCTTCATTAGAGTCGGTCCCCGTGGTGAGTGAGTTTCTGGAAGTCTTCCCCGATGACTTCCCGACATTCCTACCAATAGGAAATACACTTCGGGATTGATCTTTTGCTGGATACACAACCCATATCCATTCCCCCTTATCGGATGGCTCCGGTCGAATTAAAAGAATTGAAGGAACAACTCAAGAACTTGTTAGACAAGGGTTTTATTCAACCAAGAATATCTCTATGGGGTGCTCTGGTTTTGTTTGTAAAGAAGAAAGATGGGTCCCTTAGGATGTGTATCGATTACTGCCAATTGAACAAGGTCACTATAAATAATAAGTATCCTCTTCCTAGAATTGATGATTTGTTTGATCAACTCCAAGGAGCTAACTATTTCTCCAACATAGATCTTCGTTTGGGTTACCATCAACTAAGGGTAAGAGGGGTTGACATTTTTAAAACGGCCTTTAGGACACGATACGGTCACTACGAATTTGTGGTTATGTCTTTTGGGTTATCTAATGCCCTGGCGGCATTCATAGACCTAATGAATAGGGTGTTTAGGCAATATCTTTATTCGTTTGTGATAATATTTATCAATGATATTTTGATCTATTTGAGGAGTGAACGTGAACATAAGGATCATTTGAGGATAGTATTGCAAGTCCTTAAAGACCACCAATTATATGCTAAGTTTAGTAAGTGTGAGTTTTGGCTAAGGTCGGTTGCCTTCATTGGTCATATTGTGTCGGGCATGGGTATTTAGGTAGATCCTATGAAGATGGATGCGGTCAAGGGTTGGCCTAGACCTCTAACCCCTATCGATATTAGAAGCTTCTTGGGTTTGGCCGGTTATTATAGGAGGTTTGTTGAGGGTTTTTCCTCCATTGCTTCTCCATTGACGACCTTGACTCAAAAGAAAGATAAGTTTGTGTGGTCGGAGGCTTGTCAGAAAAGCTTCCAAGAGTTGAAAGATAGACTTACTTCCGCTCCGGTGTTGACCTTACCGGAAGGTACCGATGGGTTTGTGGTATATTGTGATGCTTCTCGAGTGGGTTTGGGATGTGTCCTTATTCAACGTGGTAAAGTGATTTGCCTATGCTTCGAGGCAACTTAAAATGCATGAAAAGAATTATCCGACTCATGATCTCGAATTAGCGGCGGTGGTTTTTGCCGTGAAAATATGGAGGCACTACCTATATGGGGTCCATGTAAATGTTTTCACCGACCACAAGAGTCTTCAATATGTGTTTAGCCAAAAAGACTTGAATCTCCGACAAAAAAGGTGGTTAGAACTTTTAAAGGATTATGACATGAGTGTCCTTTACCACCCTGACAAAGCTAATGTAGTTGCGGATGCCCTTAGTAGATTGTCCATGAGGAGTGTGGCTCATGTAGGAGAAGAGAAAAGGAATTGGTTCGTGATGTGCATAGGTTTGCCCGGTTGGGTGTCCAACTAGTAGATTCCACCAAGGGTGGAGTTATGGTCTATCATAGTTTCGAATCTTCCTTTGTGGTTGATGTGAAGTATAAATAACACCTTGATCCTATATTGATGGAGTTCTCAACAAGTCCGTTGAGGCTTTCTCCCAAGCGGGAGATGGGGTGCTTAGGTATCAAGGTAGAATATATGTTTCGGATGTTGATGGCTTAAGAGAGCAAATTTTAGAAAAGGCTCATGGTTCACTGTATTCTATTCATCCGGGAGCCACCAAGATGTACCGTGATCTACGGGAAGCCTATTGGTGGAATGTTATGAAAAAGGATATAGCGGGTCTTGTAGCCAAGTGTCTGAATTGCCAACAATTTAAGGCCGAGCATCAAAGGCCCGGAGGGTTGTCCCAAGATATAGATATTTCCACTTGGAAGTGGGAGGAAGTGAATATGGACTTTATTGTGGGGTTGCCTTATACTAGGAGGCAACATGATTCTATTTGGGTCATTATTGATAGGATGACAACATCAGCCCCCTTTATTCCCGTCAAGGCTTCATTTTTGGCGAAAGACTATGCCAAGTTGTACATCAATGAGATAGTGAAGTTGCATGGAGTCCCCTTATCTATCATTTCGGATCAGGGTACTCAATTTACTTCACACTTTTGGAAGGCATTCCAAAAAGGGCTTGGTAGCAATGTTAAACTTAGTACCGCTTTCCACCCTCAAACGGATGGTCAAGCGGAACGCACCATTCAAACCTTTACAATCGAAGTTATATTTCATAAAAGCAAGCAGAAGTCTTTACTACACCTTTGTCTCAAACCATCAAACATAACTATTGAATAAAACTCTTGGGACGCAGCCCATACAAAGTCTAAAACATAAATAAATGACATAAAGGAAATATGGGTTTTTCCTTGAAGCTATGAGTACTCACCAAATCTTCAACTCTTCTTGAACCTTAGAAACCTAGCCTCCGAAGCAACTCAATCCGACACCCTACATTTTATTAGAATGCAGGCAATATGCGTTAGTACAAAATGTACCAAGTATGAAAGCTAGCACAACATCATAAGAGCATCTCAAAATGGTTAGTCAACATAAGACATTAGCATAAGAGATAATAACATAGTCATGGCATAATCATCATAGTCATAACATGATCTCTAACATAAGCATCATATAAACATAGTCAACATAAGACATAGTTAATGAGCATAGGAGATAAGTCATAGTCATATAAGCATAATTGACTCTTAGTCATCAATACCATAATAGCACCATTCTAACCTCAAAAGAATACATGTGCAAAGAAAGAATATCATCCCATAATACCACCCAAGCCAAGTATCCCTTTTTGGTCATCTTAATCATGGTCTATATGCATGGTTAAGTCATAAGCCTTTCAACTATAAGGGCACCATACTTCTAAGTGACTTCAAAGCACACTTGTGCAATACATGAAAGGCATCCCATACTACCCTTCACACTAAGCATAACCTTCAAATCATCTTAGTCATATTCACCCTACTTTTGTCTTACTATTGGCTATCTTCATATAGACAAAGGAACTACCACATTTAGTCAATCATATCTTGGAAGGCAACTATAGCAACAACCCAAGATAAGTCTATACTATGTGTGGGAACCCTTCATACCTATCCTTAAGTCATACTTGTGCAATGTATGGATAGCATCCCATACTACTACCCACACTAGGTACTCCTTTAGACTATCATGAATGTTCACTAGTTGGGGACTAGTCCCTCTATTTTATCTACCTCTATTCAAGGCTACCAAGGAATAACCCCCTAATAGGCTAAACCATGCTATCATCTTACTAACATAACAAGGTTAAGCTAATCTATCTACCTTGGAAGATACACTATCATTCAAGTCCAAGTTATTCTAGGAAAGGTACAAGTGTCCTATCCTAGCTACCATGAAAGAGTCCTAGACCAACTAAGTCATGCTACCCTTACAAGTATACTATGGTACAAATTCAAGCTATCCTTAGGAAAGTATGATTCTCAATCCTAAGTTATCCTTAGGAGAGTATAAGTCCTCAATCCCAAGCTACCATGACTAACCTAACTCAAACTACCCTTGAAATGTATCTTACAATGCAAAGTCAAGCTACCCTTAGGAGAGTATGGATCCTTAATCCTAAGCTACCCTTAGGAGAGTATAAGTCCTCTATCCCAAAGCTGCCATGAAATGGTCTTGGCCAAAGCAAGGCATGCTACCATGAAGGCATCCTAACAATGCTAGTTCAAGCTACCCATAAGAGAGTGTAAATCATTAATCCTAGGGTACCATGACTACTCCTAACTCATTCTACCATGAGATGCATTTTACAATGCCAAATCAAGCTATCCCTTAGGAGAGTATAGATCCTCCATCCCAAGCTATCAACCTTGGTCTTATCCTACTAAGCCAAGCTATACATGAAGGGAACATATGTTAGAAATTCAAGCTATTCTAGACTAACATGCTTTGATTCATTTTAGGTTATTAGGTCAACCTAGAATCTTTCTATGTGAGAGAACCTTTGGATCTCCTAGCAAATTCATGCCTAAGTTTGTAAGAGAGAAGCAATCCATAACACAATTACGTAAAATTGGCTTTACCCCCCAAAGCCCTAACATAGATGGCTGCAAGCCATACTTTCAAGTTTCACTTCATTCTATCATAGTTCATGTCTAAATTACAAGATATTCAATCACATTCCATTCTACTCAGTGATTCTAGTCATAATTTATTCATAGAGGTTCAAGTTTAACTTTACAAGTCAAGATCCTTCCTATTCAATAAAGTCTAGTTCAATTCATGATTATATGATCATAACTTTGATCAATTAGTATACATGACATTGATTTAGGAAGATCACCTTTGAACCTTCAACTTTGCCTCTAATGGCATAAACCCACAAATATCACATTCATCAATTTAGATTAGGATTTACCATAGAAATCACATGAATTCATCATAATATCACTAAACAAAGCTAAATCAATCATAATTAGGTATTATCCACTAGATTGGAATCATACCCAAACCCTACCCATAATGTAAGATCAACCCTAGCTAGAATTGGGTTTTTGACTTCACAATTAGGGGAAACTATGGGGGCTCTATGGGGGAAGGACCCACAGATGAATAAGCTGAACATACCTATTTTCAAAGCCCTAAATAAATCTTGAATAAATGGAGGAAATCTGCCCTCTTCTCTTCTCTTCTTCTGTTTCTTCTTCACTTCTAGAGAGAGAATATTTGGAGAGCATTTTGGGGTATTTAGATGAATGAGTTAATGAATTAGTTTAGGGTATTATTAGGTATTTATAGGTGGCTAAATAACTAACTAACCGACCTTTATTAACCCCTAATTAATTACTAATTAACTCCCTAAGTCCCAACTTAAAAACTAAAAGCTGAAAACTGTGTTGACTCACGAAACAACCACCCACGGACCGTGGGTGGGGTCACGGAGCGAGCTGGAAACTCGTGGATGAGTACTGGAACTAAGGATTTGCAGGCCAACCCAAGCCTTGACCCACGACCCCAACCTACGGGGTGTGGGTCCACCTACGGCCAGTAGGTGGCCAAGCGTAGGTTGCTGCCAAAAAACCGTTTTTGGGCTGTCTTGAGGTCCTCCTCAAGGATACCTTGGTGGGTCGTACCTTGACTCCCTAACCCTTAAACCTCCATTCTAAGTACGGGAATCATTTTTACAACCTTTATCCTCATACTACACTCTAAACCTCTTACAAAAGACTCTAGAACTCATAAGTTAAAATTGCTAGTTTGCGGGGTGTTACAGTGTTCCTAAGGTGGGTGAGTTGAGACAATGGATTCTTGCAGTGTAACGACTCGGAAAATTATAGGTTGAACTAGATCCTTGAAGTTTGGGTTAGTGTGACTTTAGGTTGGTGTCTAGGCAGTTTTATACCCTAAGTGGGGCAAGGTGTAAGCCTAGGGTGCAAGAAAGGGCCTAGGCTAGCAAGATAGGGTGAAAGAACCCTTGCTCCTAGAGGGGCTGTTTGGTGATGGGCTGCTTGATCTCCAAACAGGTTGGGCGAGTCACCCTTGTGCCCTTGTGATTGCCTAGTGGCTGCCCCATTTGGCCAAGATGCTGGAACAAAGGGTGAGCTAGGTGCAAGCTCGCCAACCAGCTTGGCGTGTCGCCCTTCTGCCGTTTAGTCTGCCAAGTGGACTGCCCATTTAGTGAGCTCACTGAAACAAAGGGCGAGCCAAGGGTGCACTTGGCGAGCCCAAGTGTCCAAACGGCGAGCTAAGACGGGCAAGGGGTAGAATTTTATGTTAAAACTTTGTGGGTCCTTAGTCCTTTTCCAAAGTTTAGTCCTTATTATTCTATTCCTTTCCTATTAAATATAAGACCCTTTTTAGACCTAAATCCTTTCATTTAATTCACTCCAATTAGAATTAAAAGAGACCCACCTCCTCTCAAATATTTCTCTCACTAGAAATCCTTCATTAGAGAAGAAGAAGAAGGGAGCCTTTGAAGCTAGGGTTTGGTGATTCCAAGGTGTTTCTTCATCAAATTGCTTGGGGAATCTTAGTAAAGGTATGGTGATCCTTAATCTAGGATAAGCTTTCACCCTAGAGTCAATTTCAAAGAAGTTTTCAAGTTTCACAAAAACCCTAAATTTCACTCAATCTCATGGGTTCTTGCATCAAACGTTTTCAAATGACAGTTTATGATTATATTGATGTTTAGTTGATGATTTAAGATGAAAAACTCTATGAACCCATGATTTCTCTAAATTTTGAGATTGTGCCTTATGAAGTGGATTTGTTGATTATGAATGAATGTTGATGGATTTTTGCCTAGATTGATTTAGATTATTGATTTGTATCATCAAATATATCTAATTATGATGAATTCTTGGTGAATTGAGGATTGGTGATTGTGGCCTTGAAAGGGCAAGTTTGGCCTAATTACTTGTAATAGAATGATGCTTAAATTGTTGATCCACTTGAAAGGTGTAGGTGTTTACTTACTATGTACATTGTGATCATGGCCTTGAAGGCATATTGTGAGGAATTGAAGTATTATCACGATATTGTATATGTGAATGTATAATGTGAAGGATTTACATGTGACTTCAGTGATAGAATGATGATCTTGTCTAGAATGTGAATGTGTTCTGATTGAAAGCATATTCTCACTAAACACTCATGAACGATAATAATGAATGTGAAGGGTTTCTATAATGTAATGTTTCTTGGATTGGTAGACTTAGGTGGCCTCCCCTTGATAAATGAAAGCTATGTTGATTGTGATGCTTTGAATTGGTAGACCTAATGTTGGTAGCCTTTCTATAAATGACTAATGAGGTATTTTAGACTATGACTTGAACCGGTATACTAATGTTGGTGGTCCTTCATAGTGAGTCTAGAACCCAATGTGAATGTGAAACCTTGAAGCGGTAGACCTAATGGTGGTGGCCTCCATCTTGTGTGAAATGATGAACCTAGAGATGGTAGACCTAATGTTGGTGGCTCTCTCTAGGAAGATAAATGAGCTATCCTTAATGTACCTTGAAACGGTAGGCCTATTGGTGGTGGCCCTTCTTGGTAAAAGTACTTTGGGTCAGTAGGCCTAATGTTGGTGGCCTTCTTAAGTACACTAATGTAAATGAAACTACTATATGGGAATGAAGGCTAAGAACCGAGCGGATATGGCTAAGATGGTGGCTCTCCCAATGTTAGGCTAAAGTCCAATGAACATCTTTCTTATCCCATAACTATGTGTACTAGTTCTAACCTAGGCAAGTAGAACATCTTCCTTTGGTGTAGGGTTACATGACACCGGACTCCATGATTTAGCTCTCATGGTCTATGTCGGTTAATGCCTATTCCCATAATGTGAGATGTGCACTCTAGTTACTTGATAGGTACTACAAAGTGTAGGTAGTAGTATGGGATACTATCTATACATTGCATGAGTAGGCTTTGAAGGTGCTATAGTGAGTTCTCTAAGTCTTAATGACTAAATGTATGAAAGTCCTCCAAATTCATGAATGTGTCCCAAATGAATCTAATGAAGAATGTTGGCTTAAATGCTTAAATATAAAGATGTATGCTATACTTGGAGTGTATAATGAGATTACTTCCTTGTCATGACTTATCGTATATGAATGTGCCTTGTTTAGGGTGACTTCAAAGGAGTATGTAGTGTGAGTAGTTGTATGGGATTCTACTTGCACATTGCACAAGTATGACTTAGAGTTGTCTTAGATGTTGGTCTTAATGTGATGATGTGATTCATGTAATGTTAATGTCTCTTTAATGCTCTGTTGTGTAAAGGTGGAAAGGATGAATGGGAAGTTCACTTTTGGTGACCTTAAGGTGGTGCCTTAGCATGGGTGGTGATATGGAACGCTACCCATACATTGCACAAGGTACAGCTTGAAGGTTACTTAAGGTGGAGGCTCAATGTAAAGGTAAAGAGTTATATGTGATCTTGTTCTAATGTGAAATGGTGACTTGTATGTTGGTTGTGACTTATATTATGCCTCTTATTTCAATGTTCATGAAGTTTTACCAAATGGCATAAAAGCACGACTTTCAACAAAATGTCCCCTTTTAAGCATGTTTTTGCATGTTCATCATACTTAGTATATTTTTGTGTGCTAACCCATATTTTTTTTTATTTTTACTACATGTGTAGGTTCTGGCAAGTGATTGAATCTAGCTAGGATTGAAGTGTTTGGATAGAGTTTCCTCCAAGACTTGGTATGTCCTCATAGATCGAGGACAAGGACTTTTATTGTTTCTAGTTCTTTCTTATTTTGAGACTATTGTTAAGACTTCGATTGTAAAGGGTCTTGACCCTATCTTGTTAAAGTTTTGTCTAAGATGGCCATGTGAGACGTAGTATTCCGCTGCTTTACAAATGAGTTTTTGATAGTTTGGTTTTAAATAAAGTTTTTAATTCTGCACTATTTCTATATGTCAAATGTTATGATTGCTAAGAGGCTTGTATTAGACCCCTTTCGGGGTCGAGTACGTCGTGCTACGATTAGGGGGTGCTCTCGGGTCGTGACATATAGAAGGCCATAATTCTAGATATTCTATTCATCCAGGCGCCACTAAGATGACCATTATCTGCGGGAAGTCTTTGGTGGAATGGTATGAAAAAGGATATAGCATATTTTGTGGCTAAGTGCCCCAATTGTCAGAAAGTCAAGGTAGAACATCAGAGACCAGGAGGTATGACTCATGAGATCGACATTCCTACTTGGAAGTGGGAAGTGATCAACATGGACTTCATCATAGGCTTACCTCGTACTCGTAGATAGCATGACTCCATGTGGGTTCTTGTTGATAGAGTTACCAAGTCTACGCGCTTTTTGGCTGTTAAGACTACAGACTCGGCGAAGGACTACGCCAAGCTTTACATTAATGAGATAATTAGGTTTCATGGGGTTCCTTTGTCTATCTTCATAGATAGAAGACCTCAGTTTACCTCTCATTTTTGGAAGTCATTTCAGAAGGGTCTTGGTACTCATGTCAACCTTAGCATAGCATTTCATCCACAGACGAATCTTTAGGCAGAACATACCATTCAAAACTTAGAGGACATGTTGACACCTTGTGTGATCGACTTCAAGGGTAGTTGAGATGATCACCTTCCTCTTATAGAGTTCCCCTACAATAATAGTTACCATTCCAGCATTCAGATGGCCCCTTATAAGGCATTGTATAGGCGTAGATGTAGATCTCCAGTTGTTTGGGTTGAAGTAGGTAAAGCAGCCTTGATAGGGCCAGATTCAGTTCATAATGCTATGGAGAAAGTTCAACTAATTAGAGATAAACTTAAGACATCCCAGAGTCACCAAAGGTCCTATGTAGATGTAAGGAGAAGGGAACTAGAGTTCCAAGTTGATGATTGGGTTTTCCTGAAAGTGTCGCCTATGAAAGGGGTGATGATATTTGGCAAGAAGAGGAAGCTCTGTCCTAGATATGTAGGCCCTTACAAGATCTTGAAAAGGATTGGTAAAGTGGCTTATGAGTTAGAGTTGCCAATAGAACTAGCAGCAGTGCATCTGGTTTTCCGCATTTCATTGTTGAAGAAGTGTGTAGGTGACCCAGCATCTATAGTACCTTTAGAAAGTTTGGTGTTGAAGGATAGTCTCACATATGGAGAGGTACCAGTCAAGATTATTGATCGTCAGGTTCGCAGGTTGAGAAACAAAAAAGTCGCTTCAGTCAAGGTTTTGTGGAGGAGTCTATCCGTAGAGAGATCTACTTGGGAAGTAGAAGTAGCCATGAAGGCAAAGTATCCTCACATTTTTCCTTCTGATTCCATTCCAGCTTGAGGTAATAGTTCCTCTTCAGTTTTTCAGTCATTCATGCATAAATTCAGTGTTAGTATTATGTTCCTTCAGTTTGTACTTGCATTTTCAGCGTATTTGCATGTTCTTGGAACTTAGTTCAGTCAGAAATCAGTTTCTAGTATTTAGTGGTAGGGATTGCAGCTCTCTCCCTCCATTCCAGCTAGTTTAGTCTTCATTCGAGGACGAATGTTCCCAATGAAGAGATATTGTAACACTTCAAAAACCAGACCTAGAAAAAATATTGTAGAAACTTACCTGAACAGTGAACCACGACAGGGTTTACAGACCGTGATATGGTCCACGGTCTTTTGACTTGCCCGTGGTGGTGAGTTTGACTCCACCAGGCCAAGACGTAAGACCATGGGACCCTTCACAGGCCGTGGTCTTGATGAAGGACCGTGGTGGCGTCTGTAAGAGCTTAACCAGTAGGCCACTAAGCCTAGCCCTCAGAACCCCACACCTAAGTGAGGACCACGAGGACTTTCACGGTCCATGGTAAGGGCTCGTGAACCTGAGCCGTTAGACCTCAGCCCAAATGAAGACCATGGGGACCTTTACGGTCTGTTGTCCTCCACATGGGCCATGGTAAGGCTTGTGGACAAGACCCCCAGAAATCAGTAGCTACTAGCCAAGGATCATGACCGATTCCACGGTTCGTGGTCCTTTTCATGGTCCGTGAAAATGGCCATAGTCAGCCCCTCCAGATTTTTAAGTAGGTTTATTTCGGTCATTTCCCCTATTCATTGGACACCTAAACTACGTTGTTTAACCCCTAAACTATGTGGTTTTGGTCAGTTTTAGACTAGAAACATAACTAGAACTTACATAAGCCAGATCATTCATCAAAACATAGAAAAAATTAGAGCGTAAAAGGAGAAAGAGGTCGAAGAACCCTAGTTCAAGAATGCAGCAAGGTTCCATCAGTTTCGGGCACGAAATCGAAAGATTTCTCCGTGGAATTCATCACCAAGTATGTGGGATTTCACTAGTGGGTTCCTTTCACCCATTAGGTCCCTAGATTTCAGTCAGAATCTTGATTTCCACATTATTATCTAGACCTAGGGTTTCTTGAATGTTAGAATTGTTGGGTGTTTAGTTGTTAGACTAGTATTGTTTTTGCCCAAATTCATGCATAAAATCAGAACCCTAGCTAAGTAGTTCTTTTAGTTCATGAAATTACACATACTAGGTCAGTAAATTTAGTTATATATATTAACATGCCTAAGTTTTCGAATGCATTATTATCAATATATAAATGTTGCATTCTCAGTTTGCATGTCAGTATTTTGAGCTATCCAGCATTTCAGTCATAAAGTGTAAATTTACTTAATCAAATGGGAAGCTTAATATCGAGTGGACTAGGGTCATTCACCCTCAAGTCCCAGAATTATGTGCCCCGTAGGTTGTAAGTCCCCTCTGTGGGCATCATTTTACTGATCTCACCAGCGTGCCTCTATACCTCAAGCAGGGTATATTGGGTCCTCTCAATGGGGCGTATACATCAGACTCCACATTTAACTCATGTGGTTTTATGTCGGTTATTAGTAGCCCCCTTATAATTCAGTCAGATTCTATTGCATTGACCATGTTATCAGTATAGTTCAATATTCAATCTCAACATGTTATAAACTTGGTCATTGCATTCTGGTTAGCCATGTACACTACTTTCAATATCCTTATCATGTTCAGATTATAGTATTGCTTTACTGCTTGTTCAATTATGTTATTATTTAGCTTTATCCTATCCTACATGCTCAGTACCCTTCAAGTACTGACGCATACTCTACGCTACATCTTCTTGTGATGTAGGTTCAGGTCCTCAGTAGTCAGATCACACATAGATCGGTTCTCGAACTTAAATTCAACAGCATTAGTGGTGAGTCCTCATTCTTCGAGGACTAGTGGCATGACTATTTTCTCGCTTTTAGCTTTAGTTTCAGTTTTGCTAGATCTAGTTGGGGCATGTCCTAGCATTTCTAGTTAGTAAAGGCTTTATTTCAGACATAGTTAGTTTCAGCTTTAGTCATAGAGTTTGACTTTTCACTTTTATTCAAACTTTCAATTTTTCTTATATTCAGACAGTATATGGGTGTTCCCTATCATTTCAGACTTTCATATGATTTAGCTTCCGCACGGTTTTATTGCTCAGTTTATATTTAGTATGCTTATGATTATGCTAGCAGGGTTTTCTTGGGGTCACTTATGATCCTAGGTCCCATGTCCGCGTCAAGGGGGTAGCCTTAGAGCGTGACAGTTAGCTAATGATCGTCCAACCCCCACTGATTTAGTTGAGTTGATTATGCTAGATTTTGATGTTATCATGGGTATGGATTGGTTGGCAGCTTGCTATGCTAATATTGATTGTCGTGCAAAGATAGTCATATTTTACTTTCCAGGTGAGCCAGTCCTCGAGTGGAAGGGTAATGCAGCCACACCTAAGGGTAAATTTATTTCATACCTTAGGGATCGAAAGTTGATTGCTAAAGGTTGTATATGCCATATGGTTCATGTACATGATACTGATAAGGAGCCCATGACTCTTTAGTCAATTCCTATCGTGAATGAATTTCCAATGGTATTCCCTGATGATCTTCTAGGAATTCCCCAGACAGGCAAATTGATTTCACTATAGACTTGCTTCTTTATACGTAAACTATATCAATTCCTCCATATAGAATGACACCTGTAGAGCTAAGAGAATTGAAGGTACAACTGAAGGACTTGCTCGATAAAGGCTTTATCAGGCCAAGTACTTCCCCATGGGGTGCCAAGTTGTAACGACCCGGAAAATGATAGAGTGAAACTAGAGCCTCACATGTGAGTTTGGAGTCGAGAACTTAATGAAATGATTATATTTGAATTTGACC